>CAHIKZ030004620.1:2605000-2632500 GCA_903632075.3 Acanthosepion pharaonis | reverse complement strand
ATGTGTTTGTTCACTCTTTCAATTCTTCTTGATTTATCTATTACCTCCTTTTAAGTAGTTTATACACTGAAATCCGAAGGCGCATTGGGATAGCCAAAGATGCCTTCCAAAAGCTAAGCAGAGTATCAAGAAACAGAGAACAAAAACCTCAGTAGAAACACGAGTTATTGAACTGTTACGTGATATCTGTCCTTTTTTTATGGCAGTGAATGAGAACATATTTGACGCAACAAGAATGTGTTTCTACAGAAGGATGCTGAGGATACCATCGTCCGAATATTTGAGTTTTAGAGAAAAATGAAAACAAAAAGTAAACTAATACTTAACATCAGGAAGAGACAGTTGAGGTTTCTATGGCACATAAATAGGAAGGAGGGCTTGGAAAATATGACACTCACAAGACAGGTAGAAGGCAAGAGGGACAGACGTAAGCAACGCATCACCGACTTAGTGAACTTGAGTAAATGGATGGCGGTACATGGTTTAGTAGAAATAAGAAAAAGACAAAGTCCATAGTGAAGAGCCATGATAACCTACGTCCTTAGAAGACACGGTAAATAAAGAAGATCTATCTATCTATCTATCTATCTATCTATCTATCGTCAGTTTGTATTATATATATATATATATATATATATATATATATATATCGTCAGTTTGTCCATATCTATCTATCTCAGTCTGTTCTTATCTATCTATCTATCTATCTATCTATCTATGAAGTTAATGACTCCTTCTGCCACTCTCTCTCTTTACAAGAGGAAAATTTGGTAAAAAATGGAGTACTGTTGCAATATCTTTGCTGGAGCTGCATAATCTTTCTTTTCCAAACAACTAGGACATACCATGCCACTTCATCTGTATTCCAAGTGTTAGAAGAAAGTTCAATCCAAACTTTTTCCCAAGAACTGCCATTTTATGTATCTATCCTAGTCTGTTCATATCTATCTATCTATCTATCTATCTATCTATCTATCTATCTATCTGTTGTGACCAAGTAAATGGTTAAAGAAATAAAAAAAAGTGTTGCAAATATATTATATATTAAACAGTAAGTACAACAGAACAATATTACACGACTAGTGAGTGTGTGTCGGTTGACCCAGCGTTCAATCTATTCGACTGTTAACATTTAGCAGCCCCCCTCCTCCCCTACGAGGGTGGATGTGGCGCAAGAACCAGTTTAACATGGGTCATCCGCCGTAGAACTCGCATAAACGGGTTCGGTCTGTCTACCTCCGCGGACGAGACTCTGCCCTTCGGCACAGTCTCGTCCGGGTTCCTCTCTGCCTATGGGCAGAGAGTTCGACAGCAACTGCGAAAATCACAGCCTCGGTAGAACAATCTATTAGACTGTTCCCCTAATCTTATAGTAGGCGGAAGAGACCAACATACACTATTTAAACAGAGGACACCACAACTCTTCACATCTATCTATCTATCTATCTATCTATCTATCTATCTATCTATCTAAGATCCTTCATTCATATCTATCTATCTATCTATCTATCTATCTATCTATCTATCTATCCTCAGTTCATATCTTTGCATGTGTCTGTTTATTTATCTTTAGTTCATATCTTAGCCTGTTCATACCTAACCAAATGGCTATTTATATACGTATGTTTTTTAGAGTATGTGTCAGTCTTACCAGGGAGGGAGTTTCCTATAGGCTATTATAGGTTGCTTGGTTATAAAAATCTGTTTGTTTTACTAGAGTTGTGTTGAAATATGTCCTAATTTGGTTTGCAATAAATAGTGGTATTTCTTAAATGATATTTTTTATTTACAAAAAAAAGATAACTATTCTAGTTTATTTCAAGAATTTGAAATAAGTTTACTTCAAACTATGCAAATGTCGCTAAACTATATGACGAGTAAAAAATATTCAAGACGGATGCGGGTCCCCAAATGTCATAACCGGCATTGGTCCTTATCTATGTCTCTTTTAGTCTATTTCTACCTAACTTCATCTGTTAATATCTACCTGTTTTTCTCTTTATATCTGTGTTTGTTAATCTGTTTCTAAATCTTTGTTATATGCATACCTATCTTTCGGTCTGGTTATTTTCTCTCTCTCTCTCTCTCTCTCTCTCTCTCTCTCTCTCTCTCTCTCTCTCTACTTGGTGGCTCACATATTTCCTTTCAAAACTTTTTCATCTTCTCTTCTGACTTTCCTTTGCATTTTCTCACCCACTTACTCTTTATTTTTGTCTTTTTTGTCGGGCGGAGGATTCCATGCCTTTCTGGTTTATCTTGTTTCCTATCTTACATTCGCTTTCACAAAGCTCCAGTTACAAAATTATGTTGACCTCCAACATGTCTTCCTTTTCATTTCTCTTTCTTTTCTTATACTCTACCTTTCCTCTTTTCATCAATCATACTCTCTCTCTCCCTCTCCCTTTCCCCTCTCTCTTTCATTCGGCCATTTTTTTCTCTCTTAATACTTCTTCTATCACTCTTTTCTTTTAAACGAACACATGGTCTTTTATCCAGGAAATTCGCAGGATTTTCTTTCTAACACACAACCATAAAATGCATAAACCATTTCCCCTTTCAAGTCAAAACGAAAAAACATTACACCATCTGCAAAGGTTCGTATTATAATAAACACATATCCCCCTGGCGTCAGCTTAAACTGAATCCTTCTTCTTTTCAATATATCTAATCTATAATTTTGGAAGGTGAAAATTTCATTGAAATACAATGGAAAATGTCCAAGTTTTCATCTAAAATCAAGAAAATACAAACGTTATACAATAAGGTCACAATATATGGAAGAAAAAAAGGCGTCATTTATACCTATATCCTCTTGACGTCAGTTTAAACTAACGCCGCTCTTTTTTTCCAATATACGCAAACTATAATTTTAGAAAGTGAAAATTTCATTGAAATACGTTGGAAAATTTAGAGATTTTCACATCTGAAATCAAGACAACAGCTCATTAACCAATGTGGTATATATGAAACAAATATGAAAATAAAAGAAAGCCTCAATAATGCCCATATCCTCCTGGCGTCAGCTTAAACTGACAGCTTAATTTTCTATAATTTTAAAAAGTAAAAATTACAGCGAAATATATTTAGAAATGTTTAAGTGTTCATCTAAAAACAAAAAAAAATCGAATTTTATGCAAAATGGAGCTAATATATGGAAGAAAGAAGACGTCAGTTTAAACTGACGCCAAGAGAATATGGGTTTATCCAAGTTTTATTCGGTCGTTGATCTTTTTAATATATTTCAATGCCTTTTATTTTATAATATTTCTTCAGGACGTAAGCGATCTTTACACTCCACGACCTCTTTTTCTTTAATATCTGTGAACGTTCCTTGTCTTCCTGGGAAAGACTGGAGTTTCTTCCCGTTGCATTTTCCACAGTTTTAAATTCACAGTCTTTCTTCTTCTCTACTAGTCGCTTTACCAAAACTAAAAAAGAACAAAAAAAATCTTATTTAGTTATTGACAATATTAGACGGAGTAGACAAAATAGATTGGTGTCGTTCCCAAGACCATTAGCGCCAAGTGAACATAACACCCTTGATCGAAATTTGAACTTCTCCTACTGAGTTAATTTCCCCGCCGGTGGCTATTACACCGCTTGCACATCTCACGGGCATATTAATTAGTTGTAAAAAAAAAAAAGGAAAAGTCTTTGTGAAACATAAATAAACAGCTAGTCATAAAGTGTTTAAAATCTTTTTTTCAAGAGGAAAGAGGCAATTCGTAAATGGTTTAAACACTTTTTTTCTATGATGAGAGGCGGGTCGTAATGTATCTACCTTTTTGAATTGGTCGGAGGCAGCAAGAGAATAGTTCGATATATGGATCTTGTAAAATGGATTAATATTTGATGTAATGAATATGCATACACCTGGGTTCCCTCTCACAGTAATATGATTGGCTGGTGTCAGCTATAAATACAGACTGATGTGGAGGTACAGGGGCGACGCCTATTGCCTATGCCTATTGCCTACCACTACGACAATAACCAGTCCATTACGGTTCCCTGCTATATTGTCCTACCCGGTTACAGTAGTCAACAATCACTTTGCTACTTCGAACAAATATATCCCTTTCTGGGACATATCAATATTGCAGAGGTTCGAGTCACGCTGGAGGATATTGCATCAATCAGCCTCTTCTTAACATGGCAATCTAAAAATATATAATATCAGTTGTTTTATATTTGATATAATACATGGCTCGAGAGACAATCAATGTAGACGGTTACTACTAAAATGCTGAATGCGATATGAATGAAAGAGAATGTTGTAGGAAGTGAAGACCATGACTATAAGGAGGATAAATAATAACTCAGCCTTGACTTGAAGTCGTTAAGAATGAAGTGTTCAGGAAAGTATCATCGCAGGAGTCTGTTTGTCAAAGTAGTCGTTCTTGGAAAAGAGCTAAATGGAGCCTACTCATTAATTTGGGAATACAGAGGAAATGGGAATGTTTCCACTCCGTGGAAGTATATGGTATATCCTAAATATGAAGGACTGTCATGTAAATCGCAATAGTTGTAAAGTGAGAATTGAGTAGCTTCAGCCCAAATATATCAGCAGTCCATTCATTTATTGCCTATATCAGTGATATGGCTCGCGGGCCATTTGGTTTTCTGAATAGCACGCCGAATTTCATGAGGAAAATAACATTTGTTAAAACTTTGTTTCGTTTCGTTCTCACTTGTTCACTCATATTTTTTCATACAACCACATACAAAAACAATGATTATTTATAATGTTTGCTTGTTTCGTTTAGTTCTCACTTGTTCATTCATATTTTTTAATACAACCACATACAAAAACAATGATTATTTATAATGTTTCTTCAATTTTGTAACTTTTCGTTGGAAGTAACGTTTTCATCATTTTAAACCATTGGCAATTTTAACTAAGGAGGATCATGCGTGTAATTATCATTTGCTTTAGAAACAGGACGTTCATAGTCATTTTGAAGGCAGATGCTTACACGTATGGTCATCTGTATTGAAAATGGCTGAGGCAAATTCGATGAAAAATGACCTTCAATCTTTTTACGCCCACCTTTTGGAGAGTCTTATCTGATGCGGCCCACGGGTCAGAAAAGGTTGCTCATGGCTGGTCTATATATTTGGACCTTTTCAAGAATTCCTGGCGTTAAATTTTAGCAAGATTAGAACTCGGTCTATATTTCCGCAATGAAGTATCGTAACTATTTACATTGTTCAGCCTATTGTCCTCATCTTTATTATCATATTCACAACGTTTCAGCCGTTGTACGCTTCAACCTTCTTCAAGTGATATTCGTTAGAATTTCGAACCAAACCCTTTATTTCATCCACCGGGGTAGATTGATCTAGTTCTACATGCCATGCCTTTTCTGGATATATCATTTTCAGTTAATTCCCTTTAGTAACTCAATTCTCCAAGTTTTCATTCACCTCTGCTTTGGCCATATATTGAACTCACAACTCTTTGGATCAAGTGACTGGATTACGTCAACGAACGCTTTTATCCACTGCGCCATGTGCCCTTAAACGTATCTCGGAACAGGATGTTCTTTTTGTTGTCATCCAGAGATTTTGAATTAAAACAAAAATAGGATTGGAATAAAACCTAAACAAAAGCTATGATTCCAAAGAGGGACTTTATTTTTTTCCAAACGCTTTTCAGAAATGAAAAACAGGAAAGATGGTCGGATGAATAAATAACAGGTTCTTATAATTCATAGAATCGAACATTTACCATCTCGCATTTCATTTGCTAATGTCGAAAGATGTAACAAAAAATAAATAAGGAGATCTGGTGAATAAGCTAAGGATTGATAAAAGGGACCTGAAAGGAAGGGTAAAAAATCGAGTTAGATGAAGAGGAGAAGAAAAAATGATAGAAGGAGGGGAAAAGGGGGAAATGGGAAAAGGAAGAACATCACAAGAAAGAAAGAAAGAAAGAAAGAAAGAAAGAAAGAAAAAGAAAATCGCGGAGATGCAAAGAACTATAAAGGAAAAAGAAATTGAGTAGAAAAAAACAAAAATGAAATCACGAAGAAAAGCAAAGCGAGAAAGAGAAAAAGAAGAAACTCAAAGTGAAGAAAGAAAGAAATTAGCGAAGAAGCAACGGGAAAATAAAATAAGAAAAAAAATGAAAATGAAATCACAAAGAAAAGTAAAGAGAATGAAAAAGAATAGAAACTTAACGTAAAGAAAGAAACAGAAAGAAATTGTACGCGTGATGTAAGGCAAGAAATAGACTTTAACAAGAGTCGTATATTAAAAAAAGGTAAAAAGAAGAACGGCTTGTCTGATTTAATGTGGCACTTACAAGATTCAAATGACTGTTATTATACAATCTACGATCAAATTTTCCTGTTCGCGCTAACAAGCAGTGAAATTAAATTTCTCTGTATTTTTCTCGCTATATGATTCTATAATGACTCCAAACAATAAAGATATACCTTACTTCCGAGAATCTAATATGCCAGTACGAAAACAAACCTCCCCCCGTCTCTCTCTCTCTCTCTCTCTCTCTCTCTCTCTCTCTCTCTCTCTCTCTCTCTCTCTCTCTCTTTCTCAGGCGTACTTGTACGCTCTTTCTCTCTGAGCGTGCATTCATGAACACACACATACAAGTTGGCAGGCATTTTAAGGTGTGTATTGTTACTAATTGGTCAAATTCTTTGAATTAAAAGACACTTGTTTTCTATTCTGAATCGATGGAGGTCGTTGATATATTGTCACAATTAAATCAAATCTTAAACCTAAACTAGCCTACAACTTGTTTTCTGGTTAATACAAACCATCTACTGCATTCCGAAAGCTTGATATATCCATTTGTAGAGCTGGTTGGGTTAGGCTCCTTATCACACAATTAAGATAAGAAACGCTCTTATTTCAAATTTTGAAGAAAAAAAAAACAAATCAATTTACTCCAAATAGCCAATCTAATATCTGCAGGGTCCATTCAGTACAAGTAATTACACAATTCCATAAGCGGTTCTGTTCTTAAATTCAGTCACTGTCACAGCTATTTCTTTTTGGAATAATAAAGGAGCTTTAAAATGAACATTGAACACAATGTCAACCCTGACATTTTGAAAATCACCAGCTGCATCGAGAGATCGACAAAGAGAGAAAGAGAGAGAGAAAGAGAGGGGGGAAGAGAGAGAGAATACACAGCCTAAAAATGGTGACCCGATACTCTATTTCACTATTACTCACGTTTGCAATTAATGACAGTTCAACCTTTTTGGATAATTAGTAAAGAGGCTATCCTCCGACCGGAGACCGGTAGATGAAGAAATAAGAGTCGATCGTTGTGTAAACAGACCCCGAGGACAAGTAAATAAATAGACAAATAAATAAAAGCGGAACGAGGTAAATAAGTAATTTCCTGCAGACTCCGATAATATCGACTTACAGGTACAGCACTAGTGTTAGAGCATTACATAGTAATCTAAAGGTTCGAAATACCTTTACATCTTCTTTCTCTCTCTTCTCTCTTTTTCTCTCTTTAAACCTCATTCCTCTCTCTCTCTCTCTCTCTCTCTCTCTCTCTCTCTCTCTCTCTCTCTCTCTCTCTTTATTTTATATTTCTTTGCTTTTATTTTCCATCATGGAAAACAGAGAGAGGCATAGCTGTAAAGAGATAGATAGATAGATAGATAGATAGATAGATAGATAGATAGATAGATAGATAGATAGATAGATAGATAGATAGATGCTGGAAATAAATAAATTGCAACATACATATGTTAATATATATATATGTTAATTATTGTCAATGGTATCATTTACGTTCAATAATATATTCGTTGTTCAATCATTGAATGACAGGAGGTGGCTCCAGTATACTTTATATAGTATACTTTAATATGAGTATATATGATGATAGCTAGCTAGCAAACTGAGATAGATAGATAGATAGATAGATAGATAGATAGATAGATAGATAGATAGATAGATAGATAGATAGATAGATTTGAAGAAATGTTGTGTGACAATTAACAAAGCAAACTTCAGATGGTGGTTCTAAACTTTTCCTTTCTTTTCTTTACAAGAGAATTGATTTGAAAATTTATAGAATACTTTTAAATATTCTGTTCAGATAACTCGATCAGCAAACCGAGTATAGACATAAATACTTTGTGAGAGCCATTAATCAACAAAGAAATGATGATAAATTTGCAATTCATTCGGTATGAATTGCAAAATTGGAACAGCCTTTTGTTCTAACAGAGAGAGAGAGAGAAAGAGAGAGAGAGAAAGAGAGAGAGAGAGAAAGAGAAAAAGAGATAACCCGTTAAAGCTTACTGCCACATCCAGTTGAATCATCGGTTCCCGTATGATCAGCAAAATTAAGTAACGTCGAACCAGCTCACTGCCTAGATGGGTGACTGCTTGGGAATACCAGGTACTGTAAACTTGAATGGCTTGGAATTGTTAATTGGATAGCCGAGTCTCTAATTCTAGTTTGGTCCATTGAATTCACTTATGCAAATACCCTTGGAAAACGTATGACAGATAATGGTTAATCATTAAAAATTTTTATCAATAAAACTATTGTTACCTCTAAAATAAATTAAATAAAATTGCGTACAAAATATTTAAATTTCGGCATTAAATATCCCATAGAGGTGTTGATATGCCACTAAACAAAAACAACGAGAACTCGTGAAAAGATTTTTAACCCACTTCTCCGTTATATTTATGCCTTTTAGTTTTTCGGGCAGGTCACCAGAATTTTTAATATAAGGGCTGCAGAAAAATACCTCCCTAAAAAATAGGCAGATTTATGGTCGACCCAAGACGCATAAATCAGGGCCTCCCAATGCAACCCTAACTCTACTTGACATTGCTAGTTGTACCAACAGACGAACGAAAGCCATAGCAAAAACAAAATGCTTAACACAAATTCATGGAACAATTATTCCTACTATTTCTCTATATATCGTGGCTTACGGCGTTGGAACACTGGTTCCGTACGATCACCAGAGTTAAGCAGCGTCGAGACTGGTCAGTACCTAGATGGGTGACCGCTTCGGAATACCAAATACCAGGTAATGTAAACTTGGGTGTCTGCGGTAATCTCGGATTTGTTAATCGGAGAGCCGAGTTCTAGTTTCAGTTGCGTTCGGTATATTCACATATGCTCAAATAGCTTAGGTACGAATCCACCTCTTCTCCCCCAGGTATGGGTTAATTAGTGAATCTTGTATTCTCTAACTATCAATATATAAAACGTCATAGCACATATATTATTTGTATATATATATTAGGCTTTTCATTTTGTCCATTGTAGAAACAAAATAAATTTAATTTGGAAATTGCCAAATTTTCGATTGATCTCACAGTTTTCGTCAATATTTAATATTGAATAGATTTAATTTTTTTTTTTTAAACTAGGCTAAATTTCAAATCCAGTCGGCCCAATGCGAGAATAATCATTGCTTTGGATATGGCACTTAATAAAGATTTTATTGTCGTTTCTTATCCTTCATGTAGGTCAATCTCTTACTTCAGTCACATAACGCCAAATATAAGTGAATAGATTCATGACTGAAAACTCAATTCACTTTGTCTTATTAGAACGTTAACAAGAATATACACGCGAGAATATACGAGAATATGCGAGAATATTCGATGGTGAGTATTAAATGATAATAAGTACCATAACAATAACAATGATGATAAAAATGCGAACATGCAAATAAAGTAGTATTTGTAACTATAGAATAATAATAATAATAATAATAATAATAATAACGGCAGTGAATGCTGGACAATCTCCTCGCAGATGAAGAAGAGACTTGAAATAACGGAAATGCGGTTCTACAGAAAGATGCTGAGGATTCCATAGACCGAAACGACAGTTTTAGAGAAAATGGAAACAAAAAGGAAACTTATCAGGATGAGACAGTTGATATTTCTAGGGCACATAATGAGGAAAGAGGGCTTGGAAAATTTGATACTCACAGGACAGATTGAAGGAAAGTTGGACGGAGTAAAACAACGCATAAACTCCCTGGTGAGATTGAGTAATTGGATGGAGAAACAGGATTTAGCAGAGATAACAAAAAGACAAAATTTATTAAGACCTACAAAGAACAGGAAATTGTGGAGAGCCATAGATGGAGAATGAAAGAGAGAAACGTAAGAGCAAAAGGATCGCTGAATAAATATATAATGAATAACCATCTATATAGGGGCCAGTTGTTAGAACATTGAGATCGGGGTTCGAATCACACCATAGTTAATCTGTCAGGATGGTAACTTATTGATATTATCGGCCTGTGTAGAGGACCCCTGCGTGCGGTATCTTTTGGAAAGTGTCCGAAAACCATAGTACGGGTTGATCCCATCCTTGTAAGTCATCAGTCATCGTGACCGAGAGTTTGAGCGCATTGACTTTGTTCAAAAACTTGGCCAATCCAGATGATGTGCTTTGTTCCAGAAACTAGAAATAAGGTCCGCTAAGTATAGTTGCAGTACAAGCTACAGTGGGACTCTAAAGGCGTTAAACAAACACAAATGGGCCCAAACAGGTGACTAGATTAGCTACCCGCCCTAGCAGACATGCATACTCTGATATAAGCGGCGAGCCACTATATGAATGCATATACATGGTCAGAAAATAGTAATGAAACTAAGCAAGTATGAGAATGTAACATGTAAACATATATATATATATATATATATATATATATAGAGAGAGAGAGAGAGAGAGAGAGAGAGAGAGAGAGAAGAGAGAGAGAGAGAGCATATCTCCTTAAGGCGGGAAAATCATATCACTGAGGTCATCATCTCCTTATAACAAGGGTGAGTGACTTAATGACTAGCTCACCACCACATTTTTATCTTGATCCGATACAACAGGGCATTAGTATTTCGAATGATCCCTTATTTTCGGGTTCCAGCTGTGTCTTTGATCTTAAATGCAAGGGTGGGTTTCGACGTAAAGCCAACAGGCTCAATAACCTCATTAAACTTTCATGATAACAGATTCCTCTCTCCCTCTCTTTCACATTCTTTCTCTCCCTCTCCATACACACACACGCCTACCCACACACAAACACACACAAACACAGATATATATATATATATATATATATATATATATATATATATATATATATATATATAAAGGGAGAGACTATAGTTGTTCCAACCAGAGAAAAGTGTATATTTAAAAGAGAAAAGAAAAGCCTCAAACGTTTTTATTATAATGTAAATTTTATATATATATATATATATATATATATATATATATACTTTATTTCCCCTATTTTTGCTACACGCGTTTCGAGTTATGCGACCTTCATCAGGCGAAGAATTGTTATTTCTACAAATTATTTAAAGGAATTCTTTTTTTCCTATGTGTTCTTATGCTTAACCATTGTCCTTTATGTATGGTAGTCATCCAAATTCTTGGATTGGCAGGAAAATCTTTCTCCGCTTAAGAGGTAATAAAAGAATTAGGATTGGTCAGAGAAAGGGGGGGCGGGAATGAGATCTTTGTTCTTATCTTTGTATGGCCTCAGTATCATTTTAAACCTTTCTTCATTTATATACAATAACTACTCACACACTCACACATATATATGTTGATATGTGTTGATGACTATATATATATATATGTGCGTGTCTGTTTGTGTGTGTCTGCGTGTGCGTGCGTGTGTGGTGATATAATAGGAAAGAACTGTTAGATTGATGATCCGAAGTTCTTTAGTATTTTTATTTTCATTTTTAAAAAAGAGTGCTCGATACATAAGTAGACCCTAAATTATATATATATATATATGCGTGTGTGTGTGTGTGTGTGCGTGTGTGTGTGTGTGTGTAAAAGGCTCAAACACTAATATTCCACGGTTATAATTTATTACATTGGAATCGTAATCACGATCCAATTCATTAGACCTATAAAATTCAAAAATGGAAATTAGTTTGTAACGCTTTTGTGATCATCAGACAAACTCGTTTATTTTTAAAAAAACTGGATCTATGTTAGCTCTCTCACATAATATATATATATATATATATATATATATATATATATATATATATATATATATATGTTTATATTTGTTTACTTTACTTTAATATAGCGTGCGTGATTAATCGTTAGAAGAAATTCACGTCCAAGTAAAATTAAATTTTATTTTATCATATGAAAGAAATGCATAATAAAATATTTTATTTTTTTCTAAGCAAGAAAACAATTTAAAAAAAGAATAATGGGTCAGAAAGAAAGAAAGAAAGAAAGAAAGAAAGAAAGAAAGAAAGAAAGAAAGAATGAATGTGGGAAAGAAGTAGAAAAGAACAAAGATGAAATAAATTACAAATGGAAATAGACAAGAAAGGGAAAGAAAGAAACAAACAAACCAATCAACAAAGAAAAAGGAAAAAGAAAGGAACACGATGAAAAACGTAATAAAGTAAAAAAAGAAAATATTCCAAAAGAAAGGAATAAAGAGAAAGGAGATCACGGACGAAAGAGAAATAAGAAAAGAGAAAGAAAGAAAGAAAGAAAGAAAGAAAGAAAGAGAGAAAGAAAGAAAGAAAGAAAAAATAAAGAAAGAAAACAAAATTTACAAATTGATTAAGTGTTTTTGTAAAAAACAAAAAACTTAACGGAATGGCCTTCCTCATAATGCCAGAATTTTCTATCTTCGAAACATCAACTTCCGGTTAGTTAGCGGAAACAATCATCGAATGGTGTAGGAAATACATAGCAGAAAAGGTACCTCGGTTTTTCCGTTTCTTCTTGTTATGTCCAACAAATGTCCACTCGACAACAACCTTGCCTCCACCCACAACCCAATAACATTACTTGCAGTTCTTCTGCAAGATCGACAACAGAAAAGACGTTGATGAAAATGTGTCTACAGCGGTGCACGGACGCAGTTCCGGGCGGAAGCTGATCTGATCTAAGCACCTTCCGCCGATCAAAATGATTAAGAGAATGTGTCGGTTTTGAGATGACGAGAAAATGGTACCTGGTAACCCAGTTGAACAATTAGTAATGAAACGAATACAAGTAGAAATGAAAGATGATTATGATGATGATGATGATAATGATGATGTAATTCTTAGAGTAAGAAATAAATTTGAGTTTGAAAAAAAAGAAAGAAGGAAAGAAAATATACTTTGTGAAGTGATTAAGTGTTTTGTTTTAAAAAATAAGCAAATAAACTTTATGACAAGGCCTTCTTCATCATCATAAAGTGCTCCAAGTATCAGCTTCCGGTCAGTTGAGGAAAATAGCCCTTAAACGGTATGTGATATATACAGCAGAAACGAAAAGACGCCTCGGTCTTTTCCGTTTCTTCTTGTTTCAACCAAACAACCAAACAATGTCCACACACACTACCATTGCCGCACCTTTCCCCACAACCGCTCTTTGTGCACGCACTCTTTTTGTAGCAAGATCAACAACAGTCCAAGTACTATATATATATATATATATATATATATATATATATATATATATATATAAAAAGTGAACATTGAAGTCAACACTTAGAGGCGACAGGCTGTTTCATGCTAGATGCAATCGTCAGGTCTGACGATTGCATCTAGCATGAAACAGCATGTCCTGTCACTAAGTGTTCACTTTTATATTTACACACGCTCTATCTCTGATATTGACCACTTTTAAATATAGCACACCTTAAGACTATATTTCTTCATATATATATATATATATATATATATATATATATAAATATATATATATATATATATATATATAGAGATATATATCTATATATATATATATATATATATATAAGAGACAGTGCAAAGAAAGATTCCAAATTTTAGAGGCTATAATAAAAGAGACTGACCTAATATTAAATAAGGTATTTCCATATTGAAGTGTGTTGAAAAAAATTAAAATTAAAAAAGCATAAAAAAAATTTGACCATTTATATGGCATCGCCATCATTGGTTTGAAATTGGTTCCCTCAAACTTGAGAACGCCGGAATTAATGATCATCATCCCCTTGACTTTTGTAGTCGAAGGGGCGATCCGAATGCAGAAGCCACACTGAATCTTCTCCACAGTGGTTTATCAGCGGCAGCTATCAGCAATTCTGGTATAGCCATACATGTCCATTATTTGACATTGTCCAACAAGTTTTTTTTTTTCGTCGGCGTCCTCTCAACGTCCACCTTCAACGATGCTTCACAAGATGGTGTTGCACATGCTGTCGTACCTTGTAACGTGACCAGACCATGCCATTTTTCTCTGTTTGGCCGTAGCGAGAAGAGGTTTCTGGTAACCCACAAAAGTTTCAACATTTTTACGAACAAACTCATTGGTTTTATGTTCCCAATAGATGTCAAGGATTTTTCTGATGCATTTGTTCTCAAACGCTTAGATCCTTCCATCTGTTCCTGCCGAGAGTGTCTATGTTTCACATCCATATAGGAGAATTGAGACTACCAGAGATTTGTGCAGTCTCTTCTTCGTTTGAAAACTGATTTAGCTCCTCCATATTCTTGCCAATTTGACCATCGTTGCCATAGCTGCGGAAATCTGTGTGCGGATTTCCGAGTTGCAGGTACCATCGTTAGACAATATTGCTCCCAAGTATTTAAAACTGAATACTTCCTCCAATGAATTCCCTTTCATGATAATGTTGACACCAGTGTTTGTGCTATTCACTGTTACTTTGGATTTCTTGGAGCTAACCTCCATGCCATATGCTCCTATTCTTCCAACAAGTTATATAAATATATATATATATATATATATATATATATATATATATATATAAAGTGAACACCTGGAGTGGGGAAAGCACCCATCCGTCCAAGATCAAATAAGACCGTAAACACACAATTATACCCCCCCACCATCACATCCAAAAAATCAGAAAGGGTTTGCCGGTGTGGTAAAAAAGGGATCAATAAAACGGAACGATGGGAGCACAGTCAAGGGAGCCTAATGCTTTCAAGCAAAAAAAAAATGATCAACAGAATCGGGCCCAAAAGTCACCCATGCCAGTTCTTTCTAATATTAACAGAAATAGGCAGCTCTCAAAATAAGTCTGCTGTGAATGCACACCGGAAAGGAAAAGTGCTCCATGCCATTTAAAATGGCAGAGCTTTTCTAAATTACGAATTAACCCACATAAGTTCCCATTTTTGCACTACAACTGCCAACTGCGTTAATGCATGAAACTGACAGTAGTGGTCGGTCACTATATGCCGGAAATGTAATTTGTAATATATATATATATATATATATATATATATATATATATATGAACATTGAAGTCAACACTTAGAGGCGACTTTTATATTTACACAGGAAAGACATATCAGAAACGATATTGAGCACTTTATCCCATAAATATAGCACACCTTAAGAGTATATTTATATATATGTATGGGGGTTGTTTGTTTGAGTGTGTGTGTGTGTGTGCTTAAGGCAAATGTTATTACAAACAGAGATTATGTATCGATTTATTTTACTGATCGACTTTTCAAAATAATCTTTCTCAAATAAAGAGGAAAATCCGTCAAAAATAGTCTAAAGTTAATTTTGGGAGAAGTTTGGCCCAAGAATTCTACTTTCTTAAGTCATCATCAGGGTTGGTAAAGAGAACTTCTGACCCTTAAAATCCCTTAGAACTATTCTCCACGACACGATTTTCTTTTATTAGTAGTAGGATTTAAATTGCGTGAGACTTTGAAATGAATGCCGGACTTGTATTGGGATTGTGTGTTTAGCATAAATCAAAAACACATGTATAACTTTCTATGAAGTACTATTTTTTTTCTATTTTACATATGTAAATTTTAGAAGTTTTTTTTTTTTTTTTTAATAAATTCTTGCTGTTAAATTTAGTCACGCTGTGATTCCTCGGCTTTGTTTCGTTGTTTTCATCATTAAAACTTTTTTTTTTTTTATCTCCATATGCGTCGCTTCAATCTTCCTATCTGAAAAGAAAAAAAAAGATGCCATTTAAATCAACCGACCGCACAAATAGCACTCAAGTACAAAGACAAATGTGAATATGTCCACAAGGATTTATATATCAGTCTAATAACACAGATGGTAAAACAAAAATGAATGACTTTCTATATGTTTACTAGCAGACTTAGCTTGTCCTTCCAAGATTTACAGACGGATCATTGTTTACAAAATTAAAACTTTATCCTCCCTAACCCAAATATCACTAATATTTAGCAAATTTTGCATACTACACTACAAGACCACAAATGAAGGGAGTAACGAATAGCCTGTGAGGCACTCCCTGTCGGGAATTATTAACAAATCCTGGACTGAATCGAAAAAATACTTATTTGTACATTTGTAATAATATTTTTTAATTATTTACATATTTTGTCACGCATGCGCAAAGTGCACGACGTACATAGACACAGAGACAATCTGTTAAAAGCTTGCACTAGCCAGGAAGGATATTGACCCGAGGGCATACAAATTATCTTGCTAGTTTAGCAACTCTCTCAAATTGTTATATGTGTATCTTTTCAGCGATTCTGAACAAGATTTTACAAGGGTAGAAAAAATTGTTTAATTCTATCAAAAAATATATTTTCCATCAATTTAGAATTTACCACAAAACAGGACGAAATATTGTTTTATTGATTGCAATACAAATTGTCTTTTTTGCGCAATTTTCCCGCTTTTGATTCTCAAATACAAGTCATTAGAAACAAAATTGTTATTGTTTATTTATGGCCTAGCTGAGGAGGAGATTCAGGAAGTTTAGTCTGCTAAAGTGACGATCATGCCAGTGATCACAAGAGCACCGGCGATTGTTCCGGGAACAGTAGCAAAAACTCTGAAAAAATTCGATGAAACGAGATGATACAAAATACGTCATTTTTGTCGTCAGCGAAAAACCTACGTAAAATTACTGAAGAGTTGCTGTCATCAATCGGTTATATATGCCATGCGTGATACATGCTTAGGCGATCATGTATCTTTCGATACATGACTGACGAGGCAGATTTTTTCCCCACAGTAGGTTCATCCACAGCTATAGAATCCAGTCTGTTCTTCTATTTATCCATAGCTGGGGGAGGAGAAGAGGATTCATACCTTTCTCAATAGTATTAGAATGTAAGTGAATGTAATGGATTTAATTGGAATTCGAGCTCGTCTCTCCGATTCCCCCATCCGAGCCGCTATCCATTACTCCACCGTGCCTCCATCTCAGCAGCGGGGCTTACAGTCATATCACGTTGAAACATCGGTTCTCGTACGATCAACGAAGTTAAGCAATGTCAGTACCTAGATGGGTAACCGCTTGGGTATACCAGGTGCTGTAACCTTGGATGTGCGGATGGTGTAATGGAACTGGAAATTGGAGTTCCTCAGCCGGTTTCGTTATATTTACTTACGCGCAAATACTTTTGAGAAAGGAACGAATCCACCTCTTCTCCCCTTACTATGGGTTAATTAGTAGAATTGACATCCGTAAATCATTATTAACTCCAAAAAATCTTACAAGCTAAAAATATTTTCTGGCTTTTAATAACATACAAAAGGTTGACAAGCCGTAAAAAATAAATCAATCATAATCATAATGCTCAATGATAGCCACAAGAAGACTAATAATAAAATGAAATACACTAATAAATATAATAATAACGCAATAGAATTGAATTCTTGCTCGTTTATGCATTCATCTGCGCATGTCCTCCCTCAAAATGATTGCACGTTTCTCAGTCAAATACAGTGTATGTTCAACTTTTTATCTATATGTGCCGCTGTCATTATTTTTTTATTTGTTTGCTTAAAATTCTTCGAGCGTTGAAAAGAGCAAACGAATCTACAAGAATTGGTTACATATTTTCTGATTTTACTCAATTGATCAGTGATTTACAAACTCTGAGTAATTAGCCACTTTTGGGTAAAAAAAAAGTGTTTAGAATTGCGTAATGAAGGCATTTAACTACAAGCAGGAAATGTTCTACAGGTAATCAACACCTAATGAAAAGATAAATAAATCAAATAAATTAGAATTATTGTTTACTCTATTTACATTGTTTGCACTGTTTTCCTCATCTTTATTGTCATATTCACAACGTTTCCAAGGACACGTGGCCGAGTAGATAAAAGCGTTGGTTGTGTTGACCCAAAGAGTTGTGATTTCAATACCTGGTGAGTAAAGGTGAGTAAAGACTTGGAAAGTTGAGTTACTAAAGGGAAATAACTGAAACTGAGATATCCAGAAAAGCCATGGCACGTGGAATTAGAACAATTTATCTCAGTAGACTAAATAAAAGGCTCGGTTTATCACCTGAAGAAGGCCATAGCGGACAACAGCCGTAACGTCGTGAATATGACAATAAAGATTAGGACAACAGTTCGAACAATATAAATAGGTTAAATACTTAAAATACTTCATCTCAGTCATATAGACAGATGATAAAATCATTGTGTTAATTTAAGAAAGGAAAAAATTACGATATCAAAATTTGGTGCGTTTTAAATACAAAAGGTTTTTTTTTTAATCATTTCACCGCACACAAGGCGATAAAGCCACTAAGACGCAATGGTTTGTTGTGAATGTAAGAAACGAAAAAAAAAACTTTATTGAGGGGAAAGAGCAATAAAAGAAGACGGTTTAAAGACATAGAAGGTGACGATTGACGCTGTGTTTAACTTTTGAAGAGCGGAGTTGACTGTAAAGCAAAAAACAGGAAGTGAGTTCCGCGGGCGAGAAGTGTGCGACAAGAGACTATTAGAATATAAATTTCGGTTACATCCCGTCATTTCAATAGTAAAATGCTGAAACCTAATTGCCAGTCTCATACTGAATGCTTATCCTAAACCTGTGCAAGGGATCCAGATATTTCTTCTCCCATTTCCCGACAAATAATTATGAAGGAGTGAATTTGACATTATGTAATACGAAAAGCAAATACTGAATGTGTATCCACGTGGCATTCTACTTGCAGCTCACAAACAAATGTGCGAGTTCCGTTGCCAAAAGAATATATCCATCCTTCTCATAAATTTTATTGCTTCACTCATTCTTAATGTTGCAACTTTAAATTGTTACTATAACATTAAAAAAATCTTCTTCGATGTGTGGGGCCCCTTCAAAATTTGGGTGATCATGATTCTTTACAGTCAACTATTTTTTGTTTTTTTTTGTTTCTATAAGTAACTTTTGACTCTTTATAGCCCCTTTTTGTTTTGTAATCCACGTGTGACTTCTTCTTTGATGTTTCATGCTCCTTCAGAACGTAGGCGATCATGGCTCTCCACAACTTCTTATTTTTTTATTTATATTTGCAGCCTTTGACACTTTACAACTCCTCTTTGTTTTTGGTTTATCACCTATATGTGGTTTCTTTTTTATGTTTCGTTCAGGACATAGAAGATCATGGCTCTCCACAACTTCTTGATTTTGTGATCTAAGTAAATTATGACTCTTTACCAGCCCTCTTTCTCCTTCTTCTGTTATCCGTATGTTTTATATTCCATGACCCTTCAGAACGTGGGTGATCATGGCTCTCCACAACTTCTTGTGTTTTGTTTAAGTATTTTTTTACTCTTTACCGTTTTTGTCTTTATTCTGCCATCATGCATACAAACTCGTTATGTAGGTTTACACTGTTTTCCTCCTGTTTTCCTGTGAGTGTTTGATTTTGCAAGTCTTCTTTCCACATGTATTCCAGAAATTTCAACTGTCTTTTTTCTGGTAATAAGTATCAGTTTTTTTTAGTTCCTATTTTCTTCAAAACTTCCTTATCATTCACATGTTCTGTCCATGGCATTCTCAGAATTCATCGGTCGGACAAAATCTCTTTTTCGTCTATGAAAGGATTGTCTACCATTCAGTACTATATAGAAGATTAGATATTACATAACAAACAGTCTTCCTTTTCTTTGTTTATAGTAATATTTTCCTATCACTTAATTCTTTGCTTACCCTCAGCTATGGGTTAAAAAGTAGGACATGTATCTGAAAATCATTATCATCTTCGAAGGGAATGTTAATACAATATTCACTTGCAAAAAAATAATCTTAGAATCCCAAAATATGTTTCAACATTATATAGCCTGCAAAAGGTCGATAAACCGTAAAAAATAAGCCAATGAATATTTGGATTAGTTTCTGGGAGGCATCTTTCGCTATTGCTATGCACCTTCGGATTTCTATGTCGCTTTTAAGACACTACTCAGATAATTGAACTTTTCTACCTACTTGACAATAGTGAATATAAAGTATTCTTTTATGTACCGTGTACCTTCAGAGCGTAGGTGATAACGGTTCTCCACGCATTCCTTTCCCATGTAGTTCTAAGCAATGATGAGCCCCCACTAACTATACCTTCCTACCCATGTCCTGACATCCATTTACAAAAGCTCTTTAAATGTGTTCTTTGCTACTTCATCTGCGTTTTTTGCCTTCAATATTGCCTAAATAGCGGGATAGATTGCGTCCTATAGCCTTGATTGGCAACCAGTCTAGCGCAGAATGTAATGGCAACCTACTGTGGGAGTTCTTCTGGCAGGTCAGTCATGAGTCGAAAAGAGACATGAATTAGTCAAACTTGCATAATGCATTGCACATACGGAAGGAAGGATATCTTGTGAGTGTTAAGTTCTCGAAGCTTCTTTTTCTCATTATGTGTCCCAGGAATTTCAATTGTCTCTTGCTGATTATAACTATAAGTGTCCTCATCATTCTTATTTTCCTTAACACTTCCTCGTTTCTCAAAGGTTTTGACTACAATCGTCTTAATATTCTCTTATAGAACCATATATCTATTGTTCCTTTTCTCATCTTCATTAAGAACTCGATAGGAGATATCTATATTTTCTTTTTACACTAGCTAATCAATAGCATGTCTACTTACGTTTAGGCTAATGGAATAAAAAAAATATATTTGACAAGCTGTTCGTCAAGATCTTAACTAGTTGTGTCTCTGGCTGTGACATGATAAGAAACGAGAAAATAAGGACGAGCCGCGTGCCAACTACGGAAATGTTATCAGACAATGTCTTCTTCTTTTTCCTTCTTCTCTCCTTTCCGCCCCACCACCCTTTCTGTCATCTTTTTCTTTCTTTTCCCTTCTCTTTTTCTTCCATCAACCAACCTTCTTCCTCTCCTCAGTTTTTTCTTCTTTGTATTTCTTGTCATTGAGATTGCAAACTATATTTTGTCTTCTTTTTTATCGCTATTAATCAAAACTGAAACACTGGATTTCTAGTGCTACGTGATTTAGTGAACTTCCGCTAATTTTCCAGCGACTCTTTCTCTTTCACTATCCTTCAGCCATTATATCAGCCTTTCTGTCATCGTGTATCTCTCTATTTTCTACCCCGCCCCCTCATTCATTGTAAATCCTCTCTCTCTCTCTCTCTCTCTCTCTCACTCTCTCTCTCTCTCTCTCTCTCTCTCTCTCTCTTTCATTATATAACCTTTTATCATCTCTTAATTTATTATACCCCCTTTTCTCTCCTCTTCCTTCATTATGTCTCTTTTCCTCTCTCTCTCTCTCTCATTCATTGTAGCTTTTTCTACCCACTTCATACCATTATATTTATCTCATCTCTTCATTCATTATACGTGGTCTGATCAAAATGTACCGGGACTGTTGCTGTGTTAACGAAGCTTAGGTAGCTTTATATTTTATATATATTGATCCTGAACTCTGTTGCACATACAAAGTTATAACGTTATTGCACACTTCCGTTTATTCGGGGCTCGGAAGAAAAGTGTGTAAAGTATGCACATCTCACTGTACCACAGAGGTTCCATCAGTGACCATGCATTGTGCTGCACAACAGGTTCGACAACCACCACATTACCCAGATCTTGCTCCTTAGGACGCTTTCCTCTTTCCAAAAATAAAATCCGGCTTGAAAAAAACAAGATTTCAAGACGTCTAGACAATCTAAAAGAATGCAACGACGCAGTTACTCGCTGTCCCAAAAAACGAACTCCAGGAATATTTCCATCAATATAAACGACACCGAATAATGTGTGTTGCTTTAAAAGGGAACTACTTCGAAGGAGATCAAATATATATATATATATATATATATATATATATATATATATATATGTTTCATGCTGAACTCAATCGTTCAGGCGGCCCGACGATTGCGTCCAGCATGAAACAGACTGTCGCCTCTGAGTTCACTTTTATATTTATATTTACATACGCTCCATGAGCACTTTATACCATAAATATAGCACAGCTTAAAACAATATTTCTTCATATATATATATATATATATATATATATATTGAACAATAAAAAATATTAAAAATTAAAATCTTCAGACACTCTGCGTTGTAGATTAATATTCTTTCGTTTTTATTATTATTATTTCATTTAGATTCCTCGACTAGTTTCGGCCAACATGGCTATCATCAGGAGAGAAAAAATTCTGCTTGCTGGTAGCAGTAACACCAACAGAACCAATAAACACCGAATTATTGAATATCCATATGAATAGTGCAACCAACAAATTAGCCAGGTATGAATCACACCAGGAATATATTAGGATATGCTGAAGGATCAACTAGTACCGAACTATATATATATATATATATATATATATATATATATATATATATATATATATATATATATATATATATATATATATATATATATATATTTTTTTATTCATTATAACTAGGTACCTCCACTTTTTCGCGGGAAAACAGCATAGCGTAATGAAAAAGGCCACAAACTTAATAAAAACAAGATTTTACCGTCAGAATGTTTATGTCATTATTAAGATCAAAGACCAAATTATTTTTGATTACTTTTTGAAATTTTTTAATCCTTTCTAGCACGTTCGAAATTTTGATTCAAAATCTTGTTTTGTTTACGTCATCGGCCCCGGGTAATAATTGCAAAATACATTTTACCGCTTTTTTCCGGTGAAAACACATTAATTTAGAAATTCTTGCAAAAATCAAATAGTTGTCGGATTTTAATGAAACATTCAGGACTTATTCAAAAATGAATGAAATTATTTTTGAAAATTTTTGGTCTAGAAACTTTTAGGTAAAAAATATCTTTTTACATATGTTACCAACTTACTTAATTTCATAAAATTTCACGAAATACCTTTTTATTTCCATAATTTTTTTATTAGTTAAAAGTAGAACTCCTTGGAAATTGTAAATAAGCTAATTTTTTTCAAACATTCACTATTTTAACTGAAAATCTGCTCCAAATAGTAAACTAAAAAAAATGTAACCAAACCATGACATTATTTAATTAGAAAAGCTTGTAATTGCTTTTGTAAATAGGTTATATTCAGAACACTATTGTCTAAAGAAATAACGTTTTTTCGATGAATTTTTACAAGAATTTTTTCGTTTTTTTTTTTTAGTTTTAATTATAATAATTTATAATAGTTTAAAAATCGTTTAAAATTCTGTATTGGGTTATTTTCTGGATGTGATATTGTAATTAAGTGAAAACGAAATTTACGAATCCAAAATTGAAAAAATTATTTTCTGGATGTGATATTGTAATTAAGTGAAAACGAAATTTACGAATCCAAAATTGAAAAATTATTTTCTGGATGTGATATTGTAATTAAGTGAAAACGAAATTTACGAATCCAAAATTGAAAAAATTAATAATCGTCGTCTTACTATTCTATTTTTAAAATAATTTTTTTATCTTTTATCTTTTCACTTTAATTGTTCCCTTTTTTTTATCTATGATAGCCTAAATATGTCATTATTATGAAAAGGTCACGTGCTTGAATTGAAAAAATAGAAAAATGTTTTTTAGCTAATGTTAAATTTATTAACTATTAATGATTAAACAATATTTTAATTATTATAAAAAAATGTTTAGGTCAATGTGTTTATTTTCTTACTTACATATCTTTATTTTTAATTTCACCAGTTATTAAATTAATTTAATTTAAGAAAATGTTATAGTACTTTAATTTTTTTAATTTTTCATAAATCATCTTCAAAGGTAACTAAAAGTCAATAAAATATTAGATAATTGCTGAAAATATGTAAAAATTACTAGGTAGTTAAAGACGAAATAAATGCGCTTACTTAGATTTCGTAAATATATGTCAATTCTGGTTATCCATACTAGCTGTCATCGCCTCAGAAAATCAGTACCTGTTGCTAACAAATGTTTGTATATTACTTTTTTATGCTATAAGTAAGTAATATTTATTTCAAATAAGATTAATTAAACTTTAAGTTTGCTAATTTTACTCAAATAACGTGTCACAAATATATATTTTATTTTGGAAGATTTTTAAAACGGATAAATTTGTTTTTTTATAAATTTCTTAAAATTAAGAAAATGGCCGCTTTTAAGAAAATTTTCTTAAATCGGCCAAAAAATTGAAATTCCGATCTATATAATTTTTATTTGAAATACACCAGAATATTTTACTAACTAGAAATAAATTTAATCATTTAGCTTTCAATTGAAGCTAAAATGAAATATTCAAGAATGCTTTTGCATTTTTAAAATTCATTTTAAATCTTAGGTATCGAAAATTTATACCGAATTAGTAAAAGTACATAATTATAACGTTTTTTTCTCTCTTTTTCATTCATCTATTTTCTTTCCTCTTCTTTCATTTTATCTATTTTTCTCTGTCTGTGTGTTTTCATTTTCTTTCTTTTACTTTCTACTCTTTCTAGCGTTCTGTCAGCCTCTCTATCGTTGTTTAAATCCTTCTATCTCTTTCAGACTCTTTCTCTCTCTCTCTCTCTCTCTTTCTTTTTATGTCTATTTTGTTTAATCCATTTCATTTCTCTCTCTCCCTCTCTCCCCTCTCTCTCTCTCTCTCTCTCTCTCTCTGTCAATCTTTGATTTTTTTTTTCACACATTCTCTCTTTATCATCTTTTACTCATTTTCAATTTCGCTCTTTTCCCACTTTCTCCAGTTTCCCTTCTTTTTCATTCTTTTTCTTTCCTTCCCTCATTTATTGTTTTTAGTTTTA
Source organism: Acanthosepion pharaonis (assembly GCA_903632075.3). NCBI lineage: Eukaryota > Metazoa > Mollusca > Cephalopoda > Sepiida > Sepiidae > Acanthosepion > Acanthosepion pharaonis. The sequence continues at coordinate 2,607,571 of CAHIKZ030004620.1, read as the reverse complement.
TTCGTTTCTTTTTTCCCCTTTATTTACTTTTTTTCAACTTTTCTTTAATCGTTCATTATTTCTTCATCATTATCATTCTTTTTTTCCTCTTCCTCTCTGAGTATTACTCTTTTTATTTTAATTCTTTTTTCATTCTTTTCTCTTCCTTTTTGACTCTTTTTGCCCATTCTTTGTTTCTCTTTTACATTCTTTTTGTTCCTTCATCTTGCTCTCTGTTTTTTTCTTTCTCCATATATATTTTTTCTTCTTTTTTCTCTTTTGCTTTTGCATCTCTCTCTCTCTCTCTCTCTCTCTCTCTCACACACACACACACACATACACACACACATTTCCTACCATTATCAATTTAAAATAATGCTTTGAATATTATAGAAAACTGACTCCAACTCGATAGACACTGAAAGATATAATGAAAACCTATATAGCCAGGAAAGAACGAAGAGACTAGTCAAAAGAATCTTCGTAGACATGAAAAAGTGCTTCATGAGACATTTATTCGTGAAGGGGTTTCAGAAAGAAATAATTGTGTTATGCAGAGCTGAAAAGATCCTTGCAGAGTCTCTTGACGCCATGTTCCTCGAGGATGATAGTTATTCACTCGTGTACCAATGGAACAAAGGTACCAATCCCGATTGTGAATTCGTGGAAAAGTCGTATACTAGTAACACAAGATAGATGTAGTTCTTATTTTCTTTAAAACTTCCTCATTATTCACCAAAAAAAGTGTCATAATTATGCTGGTAACATATTCTCAATATTTGAATGTAGAAAAGGCGTAAAGTGTAACGGACAACGGCTCGCTAAAGGGAATCGGCGAGGAGTGTTCAAATTCAAGGCTAATCTGTTGTGTTCACTTTCAGATTAATTCCCTTTTAAAAATAGACATGAATCTTTCTATTCCCCCCGTTATGGGTTAAATAACATGATAAACAATGTTCTCTAGCTTTAGATAACAACCAATCTAAGAGAAAGTAAATTTTGAATTCCAAGCCGCGTCGAAGACATCAGGAAATAACTCCATTAACTTTCCCAGGAAATCAGGCCACTTCACCTCCTAATAAATAAAAATCTGTAGAGAGGCATGGTCACCCACGTCTTGAAGAAACATGGCATTATACAAATAAATTGGCTCAGTAAATGTTGGTACCTTATTTTTCAGGCATGTCTCCTCAAATTTGTTAGTTTTTACATTAGAATATGCGTGTAATTTTTTTGTTGTTGCTGTTTTCATTTTGTTTTCACAGAAATATTCCCACTGCATTCACCAAGACTAGGCACTTTTTTTTAATGTAGACCTTTTTGTTTTCGCAAGAGAAAATATAGAACAAGATACTTGAACCAAAAAAATCATGAATGTTATTGTTTTCTTAGAAACGCGATGTGACGTTGAATTCAAGGAACGGCTTTTGGCAATGAGGAAAGGGGGTCATAATTAGACTGAATAACGCGGTGCATGGAAATTGTCATGTGATGTATGATTGTGAACACTGATTGGCTGACACGTTTCTAGTGCATCGTGACATCACAACGAGAGAAGGCGAGGTCACCAGAGAATGGAATTGGTAACCCCGACAAAAAATGCAACAAGCAGTAGCATATATTTTCATATGTACAAACGTTGGCATCAACCTGAGACTGCCAAATGTCACGGGACCTGTCACACGGTGTGATTGTAAAAAAAGGGGTCTATTTTTGCAAATTCCAAACTAATCTCAAACTCAATCTCTCTTTCTTTCTCACGCGCGCACACACGCACAATTTCTGCTTCTCTCAGACATTCTCTTTCTCTGACACAGTCTTTTGTGGCGTTTTTTTTTTAAACAAAATCCCTATTCTGAAGTTTTCTAATACTTCATATTTTGACTTAGTTCTTCAAAAAAAAGCCAAAGGAAAAATGGGACTGAGAAGATTATGTCGCACCAATTTGTCTGCCGTCAAAATCATTAAGTATTTTCTTTTTCCTATGCATCAAGCGATTCTGGTGGCGTAACGGTTATCGGCAACGAAAATGGCAACAGCGAGCCGGGTTCCAATTACATGTAAAATATTTTATCTCTCTCTCATACACACATACACAGACCTCATCTATCTCTCACACTCTTCCCTCCCCTCTCTCTCTCTCGCTATCTCTTACGTAGTACACTTAGTTTTTAGTCTCCTTAATTCCGCTCAAACAGACACACATACATATGTATATACAATAATATATTACACACACGTATATATACAACATCATATATGCATGCCTCTATACACATACACTATTATATACATATGTCATTTATAGAGATCTTATGAGTATAAGAAACTATACTCGCTCGGAAAACCTTCGGTGTCTTGATTTGCAAATAAACAAGCCAATACCATAGGGAAAAAAGGTATAAAAAAAGAAAGAACCAAGAACATGTACGTTAACCGAAAATAATCGTCCAGCATACGAGTTCAAGGCCCAAAGAAAAAAAAACGATGAGAGTACCCAAAATAGCTACATAAAGTGCTCAATATATTGAGTAGAGCAGACCTAGCTAAACCTAGAGAGCTAGACAAACCTTCCCTGACGATCCACTTACG
>CAHIKZ030004620.1:2470000-2602500 GCA_903632075.3 Acanthosepion pharaonis | reverse complement strand
ACACACACACACACACAACACACATATGCATATATATATATATATATATATATATATATATATATATATATATATATATATATATATATATGGGAGGTACTCTTCTCTCCAAAAGTTTATTGAAATATTCTTCTCAAGCGACAAAATGCGGCTTTATGTTCGCCTCATTAACTAAGATTTCATTGACAAAAGAGGAAACAATTCCTGGATGTTATTTTACCCATATAGATGTTAACGTGCCAGAGAATCGCGCTTGTATTCAGGACAATTGAAAACATTAGCATACTGCGTGCTGTGCTCGTCCTCAATGTCAATGACAAGACACCCTCCTACATTTATTCGGTCGGTAGCCAGAGAAACCTAAAGGAGTTTTTTTCTTTTTTTTTTTTCGTAGATTTTTGTTAAAAGACAAATTGAACGTGGGAAAAATGAACGTTGTAGGTTTTTCTGAAGATCATATTTACAAAAATAAAAGTGGGGGAAAGAAACGCTATAATGGACTTTCTAATTCGTTATCTATTAGTACTGCTGTAATAGATAAGATGATTTTACACCAAGCTACCAAGTAGAGACGACCTGCCTGTCTGTCTTTAAAACTCTGTGTTCGATAACCTAAACTTTTTTTTATGGAATCGAACACCGACCTCTGACATATGAAAGAAATATGTAACTGTATAAAGTAGACATTTGTAATCTGACTTTTTGTAAGTGGATCAAATTTAAAAGCGATTTGTCTGAGGTTGTTGCTACTGAGAAGAATTAGTTTGAATTGAATTCACAAATAATTATTTACTAGAGAATAAAATAAATCTTAATTTGAAATTAAAGCCCATTTTCTGCTCATAGTGAATTCAAAAGGAAAACTGTAAAATCTGCCAGACAAAGTAACAAAGGAAAGCGAGAAGAAAGGACTAACTATAAAATGATATAATTTATGTTCATCAGCAGGAAACACAAGAGGTGTTATCATCGGATTGCTTACATCAAATCAAACAGAAACAGAAATCGAACTATTTGGGTAGAGTGTCTATATTTCTGAGATGAGGTATTGTGACGATTTACACTATTTCTATTGTTCGAACTGTTGTACTCATCTTTGTTGCTATATTCATGACATTTTGGTCTTTGTACGCTCCCCAAGGGCACATGGCCTAGTGGATAAAAGCCTTGATTGAAGTAATCCAGTGACTTGACCCAAAGAGTTGTGAGTTCAATACCTGGCCGCAGCAGAGGTGAATAAAAACTTGGAGAGTTGAGTTACTAAAAGGGAAATAACTGAAACTGAAATACCCGGAAGAGGCATGGGACGTGGAACTAGAACACGATGGACGAAATAAAGGTTTCGATTCGAATTCTAACCACCTGAAGAAGGCCGGAGAGTACAATGCACGAAACGTGGTGAATATGACAAAGATGAGGACAACAGTCCGAACAATGTAAAATGACGGAAAATGTGATATCGAAATTCGAAGGAACATCAAAAAAGGGGAAAAAAGCCTTCCGGAAATTAACCAAAGTAATAAGAAACAAGAAAATCTTCTTATAAGCAAGGAAAAGTGTACTGAATTGTTATGTAATATTTATCTTTGTATACAGCAGCGAATGTTGGGCAGTTTCCATACGGATAAAGAAGAAACTCAAAACGATAAAGATGTAACTCTACAGAAGGATGAGAATACCATAGACAAAGCATATGATAAAGGAGGAAGCTTTAAAAACAGTGGAACCCAAAAGGGCACTTATACGTAAAATCACAAAGAGTCAATTGAAATACGAGACATTATGAGGAAAGAAAGCTTGGAAAATTTAATATTCACAGGATACACTGAAATCTAGAGGAGCAGAGTGAAACAAAGAATAACCTTCCTAGTGAGTTTGAGTGAATGGATTGCAGCGCTTATATAAAGACGGGTGGTAAAAGGGATAGGAAATAGTGGAGAGCCATGATCGCTCACACCTTGAATGTACGCGAGACTTAAAATAAAAAAAACAATAGAACACATATGTATCTTTGTAAAATTTGAAGAACTAATAATTTTGTAACAATGTGTGTCTTCTTTTCATTGTGTAGGCTCTGATCTGTATCATTGTTCACTCTGATCTGTATCCATGTGTTCAAATTTATATATATATATATATATATATATGTGTGTGTGTGTGTGTGTGTGTGTGTGTGTGTGTGTGTGTGTGTGCGCCGTAAAGTTTACCTCTGCTTCATGTTGTTGAAATGTATATGTTGTCTCGAGACACTTCTCCCCAAATGCTTTGAGAAACGCAACAGATGAACACTCATTTTATTATTAATGGCAATGGTAATATTAGCCGTTTCCTTGTAAGGAAACTGTTATATAGGAATAAAGTGTCGCTGTCGACACTTGAGTTTGAACATTGATCGCCAGCGAGCAAACACAGGCGAACCCATTGTTGAATTAAGTGGATCACGTGACCATGAAATACATGACATCTAAACGATCGCTATTTCTAGCCTATCCTCTAATACTATACGAACCGCTATTCTCTACATTATTCACTATACTATTTCTCTATTCGGATCACTATATGGATTAGTATTCGAACGAGTATTATCAAGCAAGTACTATTAGTGTGAGTGTTATTCGAAGGCGTCTTACATCAGTATTGTTCAACGGCGTTACTATAGTTGTATCTGCGATTACAAAGTCTCTACTAAAACAAGCATTACGAAAGTGACAACGAATATTCGTTGACATCACAAAAGAAACATTCAACATTTATTGGTCATGCAGTTAATGCTACTTTCGGTTGAAATCTATAAAATCTTTCTGTTAAAACAGATTTTTAGGAAAATAAGTTTCTCAAGTCCAGTCCTTGTTAATCCTCTTTCCAGTACTGACGGAAGTTTCCTTCCTAACCTTATGTTTGAAGTTGTGTGGAATTTCAACATCTTGATTATGCCATTATATTCTCTTCGAGTTGCATGTGCTATTCATTTTAGTTTTAGCATCAAGTGATGTCATTTCTGTTATTTGGTACAATTCTTTGTGAATCTGAAGCACCAGTCCACAAGGTTCGCAGAAGTTTGGTCCTCTCTGAGACCCGCAGGTTTCATTCGTTTGAAGCCATTTTTAACCAGTAATGAAAAAGCAATTGCATACACCCGCGAGAGATTAGATATTCCTTCAAGAATATTCCTTCATCTTTTTGAAGGCCCCTTATTGATCAAACTGAACAGTGAAATTATTCTTATATTCTGCTGTGTGACCCACATGCATGCAAACACACGCACACTCTCTCTTTCTCTCTCTCTCCATCTCTCTCTGAGAAACACAAACAAATATTCATATATATATATATATATATATATATATGTATATTCTGTTTATACGTTATCTTTATAGATACAATTTATTTAAGTAAATGCTAGTTAAACAGTATTAATTACATTTGCCGGCCTGAAATACTATTTAATTAAAAACAGCATGTACTTAAAAAAAAATTGTATCTATAAAAATAACGTATAAACAGAAAATATATTAAATAATTGTCGGACTTTTTATCACACACACACACATATATAGATATATATGAGATAAAATATATATTTTTATATATAAGGAACAATATTGGGAAAATGTATGACAAAGTGGAAAAAGTTTTCTTGAGCCGCGTTTCGTCTATCATGACTTCTTTGGACTAAATTTGTTATGCTGGTGCGACTACGCATGCGCACGAATGGGGGATGCTGAGAATTTTTTTTTTTTTTTAAATTAAAAACATTTTTTTTTTTTATCAAGTCGATTTCATTTAGATTTTTTTCTCTTTGTTTCCATCACTTTTCTTAGTAGATATCCCACACTGTGACAGTAGAAATTCTGCAGAGAAATGGTGAAATGTTGTAAGAGCCAAAAAGCAAAATTAATGTAGATGACCTTTTCATCAAGGCACTTTCTAGATATTTTTGTCGTCGTGAATTGTTTTCTCCTTTGATCGGAGTAGCATTTTCTATATGAAAATTGGGGGGTGGCAACCAATCAATTTCACAAGAAAACTTTTTCCACTTTGTCACACACACATACACACACATAAACACACACACACATATATATATATATATATATATATATATATGTGTGTGCGTGTGTGTTTATATATATATATATATATATATATATATATATATATATATATATATACTAGTTTACTCGTAAAGTCAAAATTAAATGGAAATATTTAAGTTTACGATATATTTATAAATGGAATGCAATAACAAAATTACTATCAATCGCTGATGTTTCTCAGGCGCTTTCATCCTCAGTAACACTCATGCGTCTTAGAGGCTTGGTCGCCTTGCTTGAGTTGAAATGATTAAAAAAAGTATAAGAGTGAAAACAATTTAAGACCTTAATTATCACCTTTTGTCTATCAAGTTTAAAATAACAGAAAATTCAATCTCTACTACATTGTCAGAAAAGTCCGCTACATAGATGTTTACATACATGTCTATGTAACGGACTCTTATACTGACATGTCAAACTGGTAAACTATTGCATGTTTTCAACGTTGATATTATGTACTTTGTGTAACTAGATTTGTTTTTACTTTGCTTAGGACACAAGATGCAACTGACGTCTTTTTGTTGGTAGTAACATTTATATCCAATCTGATGTCCCTGAAAATAAATCCTAATGTGATTTTTCAGCCCAGTTTGCGATAAACGGATCCGGTCACATTCTTCACAAAACCATTGAGTCACAGCTGAGTCAATAGAATCTCTCTTTCTTTTCATTTGCTTCAGTTGATGCGTTCTTCAGTACGGTGAACAGTTCCAGAATGTAGGACTTGTTTTTGTGCATTTACCTCCTCCCATGATTCTATACATAGACTGAACAGAGTGAGTGAATCCGATAAGGAATCTTTGAGAATATTTCTGAGTTTTTTGTTGCAATCGCTTACCGTTTTGCGACTTCGATGGTCTTCATAGAATGTTTTCTTAGGCAAACGATCATCCCAAAGTCTTACCAGATGCCCAGCCCACCCTATTCGATGTTTTTTTAGTTAACATATTGTGGGTTCATTAAAGAACAACAAGGTCTGTAATCTAGCAAAAACATGGATTGCATTTTATTTATATATATATATATATATATATATATATATATATATATATATATATATATATATATTGTTTTTTTTTTTCGATGAAAAGTTTTGCATGCATCTAATATTTGGCGGAATGCATATGTGGTTTTCTTTTTTTTTTATTTTTGATTATTTTCTTAAAGAGTTTTGATCTCACTTCTCGTATCCGGTTTCAAATCTTGACTGAGACTGCCTGAAGAAAATACCTTCAAATAAAACAACGTAGGAAAAATATTTTTAATATATTTCTTATAAAAATAAATTCTTTAATATATATCTTCTTATAACACAAAACAAGTAAAAAAAGAGATTATGCTGTTTACACATGGAGAATTATCTACAACTGAGAAATATTTTGATGTCTTAATTGGATTTAAGCATAATCCAGACCTAAAGTAGAATTCGTACATACCACACATCGTTAAAGATGCTGGAAAAATGATCTACATTTACAAGAACCAGAACAATCCGAAAATAAAATACTGCTGCTGCCATATATGGGCAGAAATTTCGGAGTTTTCACGGTCCAGATTCGATAGACTCCAAAAGCGTCTCCAGGTCCCTGTGGCTGATAAATTATTGTCCACTCTAGAACGCCTTTACCACAGATATGACGTCACAAGCCTCTCAATAATCTATCGCTATTTCCATGGAAAATGTTTCGACGAACTACACCCCTTAGTTCCACCAGTTCTAACCTTCACCATACCAAATCCCATTCCCTTCGTATTCCATTGGTGAGATGTAACTTCCACTCGAACAGCCTCTTCCCACGAACTGTTGCTTTGTGGAACCGACTTCCAAGAGGATGTGTCCCTGATCAATAAAACCTTAACATTTTCAAGTCTAGAGTTAACAGTTATGTTCCACACATATTCAAATAAAGTCTGTATCTTACCTCTGTAACCCTCTACTTTGAGTGGCTATTGGGCCTTGTACAGGATGAGGATAATTGTAAAAATGGGCACACAATAGTAAGGGTCCTCCCATTGAAAACCAATATGAAAAGGTTGTTTAGGGATCAGACCCTAGAATAACCAATATAGACATATTGAGAGATTTTTCCTCTCCCTCTGTTGATGGTCATAAAAAAGTTGAGCCTCATTGGGAATTAAAATTACTTGAATCCATAAGACAGGTCTGTTGGAATTATAAGCATCCTAGGAATAAATACATCCTCTATTTTGAATAATTCAGTTAAGATATTTATTTAGTTCGCCTGTGAGAGAAACTGCTTAACAGCCAGGCGAGTTCCAGATCACAGTTTGGAGGGTTGAGGTTTCTGACAAATATTACAGGCTTCCCAAATTTTAGTTGAAGCCTTTTGTGGAGGAAGAGCAGCCAGCTCGCGAATGTTAAAAAAGAAACTCAGTTAAGTTCTGGACAGTTTCAAAAGAATCTAAAATATTTATCCCGATAGCCTGTGAGAGAATATGCTTAACAAACAGGCGAGATACAGAAAAAAAAAATTGAGGGTCAAGATTTCTACGAAATATTATGACTGGCCCAAATTTTAGTCGAAGACTCTGAGGAGAAACAGCGGGCAGGATAAGAGAGTAAATGAAATCATTTGCTCTCCAAACATTATCAAAAGCGCCTTTAAACTGTACGAACTGCATTTTACAACAGAACATCTCCAGGTTCTCTTATAAGAGATTTGAGTTTATTTATTCAGTGGATAATTCTTTGAGAGAATAATACATCGTTCACAGAAGAACATGATACTTATATAGTGTGGTGTCATTTTTTTTTATTTAAAACAGCCGAAAACATTTCAATATTTGTCATTGCGCAAATATTTTACAAACAAAAAAAGAAAAATATTTTTAAACTGTCATTTCGTTTTGGCTAAAGAAAAGTGCTATTTTAATCCGCAACTGACCTTTGGTCAACTCCAATGAACACTGGAGATGAACACAACCTATACTATCACGTTTTTCTACCGAATTTAATTTCTACCCAATTTACCAATGTATATTCAATAATAAAATTGTTTACTTGTAACACGGATATTAAATATCGAAAAGTGATTCCACCTCTAAAGACTTTCGTTGACCTCGGAAGCCGAATTTGACCGCATCCGCTCCAACATTTGTAAGGTCAGCAAATATTTGTGTAATTCATTTCAAACTCAATATCTCACTCCATTTAGCTCGAAATTACTTCATTGAAGTAAAAATAGTCTGTTATGCTCTCTGATTACCTCTACCAAATTTCGAGGTCAGCGTCACATAACTTATTTTACAATCGGATGTATTCTGTGTCTTCATACCAACATAGCAAGCTCAATATCCAAATCTAGAAATTACTTCATTTGGGCAGAAATGACCTGTTATGCTCTACAATGACCTCTGCCGAATTTTGAGGTCAGCGTCAGATAACTTATCTCGCAATTTAATGTGTTGTGTCTTCATGCCAACATAGCAAGCTCAATATCTCAGTCCATCCATTTTACAAGAAATTGCTTCATTTAACTACAAATGACATGCTTTGCCCTTTTATACCCTATGATGACATCGAAGGTTATTCGAGGGCAATCTCACACATTTATGTAATTAATGACGGCCTTTTCGTTTTCCAAACAAAGCAAAGCAAAAAAAAATTCCGAGTCTCTAGGACTTTTCATTTGGCCATGATCTCTGAACATTCACACACGCACACACACACACACACATATATATATATATATATATATATATATAGAGAGAGAGAGAGAGAGAGAGAAAGAGAGGGAGAAAGAGAGGGAGGGAGGGAGATACAAGTTTCATTAAATACGACTGAAAAGGTACTGCGGTTAAGTTTTTTATTTAATTTTTCTTGTGTTCTTATAATTTTCTTTTTTTCTTGGCATAAATTATGTAGAAATTGTCTGAATGTTTTGTCAGCGCTTTTGGCTATACTCTTAGCCATTAGCAAGGATGATTTTATTTTTACTTTTAACAGAATTTTTATGTGTGTATCTAGACTTATAGCAATGATTTATTTTACAAACACGGTCAGCACATTGCGGCCGTGTTCATAGTTGATATTATTAAGTGTTGGATTTTTCTTCTTATTAATAATGCTTCCATTATTTTTAGTCTTTTTCCATGTGGATGAGGCTATTATATTTGTATTATCAACGAGAATGTTCCGGATAGCGTTTGGTAGGTGTCCATCTGTATTTCAATGACACTTAATTGAGCTGTGTTCGGTAAGATGTAAGTCTTCTTGTTAGGCTGGCAGTAGTATATGCAGTATATATGCAGTATTTATGAATTTGGATTCGTCAGGGACACAATTCCTTGAGGGAGATATCAATTCGTAAATATGCCATATGTAAATATTTTTTAATAAGATTTCTCGAATATTCAGGCCGGTAGGCAAAAATAAATACTGTTTAGTAAATAAACGGAGAGTCTATACAAATCACATTTAAGTATTAAAAATCTGTAAGATTATTAAAACATACATCGCTTGATATATATATATATATATATATATATATATATATATATATAATTATATATTCACGTGAGTGAGCTTTATTTAGTACATAGTCATAATCATGAAATATCCTGTAAAAATCGAAAGAAAAATAGTAAATTGTCTGCGAGAAAAGTTTCCCAGTTATTAATAACTGTTTGTCTGTCTGTCTGGATAGATAGATAGATAGATAGATAGATAGATAGATAGATAGAGAGGTTGTTATACGCGCATTTGTTTCGTATTTCTTCTTTCTGTCTCTTTCTCTACACATCTATTATGCTCTCTTTCTCCTTTCCCCTTTCTCTCTATTTTCTGTCTTTCTGCCCTACCCTCACCTGCCTTTTTCGCACGTGTGTATGCATGTGCACGGGTGCAACCTTTGATGCATATAAGTTATCAACAGCCACTGTAATGTAATCCATTTATCCTTCATAGCAATACAAAAAAAATGACCTGCATCTTTCTGCTCATCTCTTTTCCTCCCCGACCCTGTACCCAACGTAATTCCTCTCCCCACAATCTTTCTCTCTCGCTTCCCCCCTCTCTCTCTCTCTCTCTCTCTCTCTCTCTCTCTCTCTTTCTCTTTCTCCCTTGTTATCACTCTTTCCTCTATTCTACTTTCTATAGCTCTTTCTCCATTTCTATTTGGCTACGTGACTAAACACATGTGACTGAACGAGACGGGGTAGAAGCGATGCTTCCATTGAAAAAACAAATGTGCGTTCACACCAAGAATTACACGCAACTTTTTTTTCTTTCTTCGTTTCTATCCCCTTTGCACAATATCTCTCCCCTTTTGCCTCTCCCTTTTTGTTCTCTTTCCCTTTTTATCTTTTCCCGCCCTTTCATATCTTCATATTTTTACATCTCATTCTCTTTTTCTTTTTTTTTGCCAAAGACGACATCCGTTAGAGAGTGAATACCGTTCTTCCAACAAGGATGAAATGTGAGTGTTGGAAAAAAAGAAAGGAAGATTAACAGAGAGTGAGTGGGTGAGTGAGTGAAAGAAAGATTAACAGAGAGTGAGTGGGTGAGTGAAAGAAAGAAAGATTAACAGAGAGTGAGTGGGTGAGTGAAAGAAAGAAAGATTAACAGAGAGTGAGTGGGTGAGTGAAAGAAAGAAAGATTAACAGTGAGTGGGCGAGTAAAAGAAAGAAAGATTCACAGAGATTGAGTGGGTGAGTGAAAGAAAGAAAGATTTACAGAGAGTGAGTAGGTGAGTGAAAGAAAGAAAGATTAACAGAGATTGAGTGGGTGAGTGAAAGAAAGAAAGATTTACAGAGAGTGAATAGGTGAGTGAAAGAAAGAAAGATTAACAGAGATTGAGTGGGTGAGTGAAAGAAAGAAAGATTGACAGAGATTGAGTGGGTGAGTGAAAGAAAGAAAGAAAGATTAACAGTGAGTGTAGATGAGGGAAAGAAAGAAAGATTAACAGAGAGTGAGTGGGTGAGTGAAAGAAAGAAAGAAAGAAAGAAAGAAAGAAAGAAAGAAAGAAAGAAAGAAAGAAAGAAAGAAAATGTGAAAATAACACGATATTTCAAGAGAATTAAAAAAATCATTGGAACAGAAAATTGACAGTTGTAACCATTATTACGGGAGCACTTGGAAGAGTACCGATGTTTGTTTGTTTTTGTTTTTTTTTTGTTTTTTTTTTTTAATATTCGTTGAAGAAGATAAACTAACCAAAATGTCAGTATTGCGATCTTTCGTCGTTGCAGAAAGGGTTGTAGTTTAGAAAATAATTCATCACCCACAAGGCTACTTAGACGCAGTTAAACACTATTAAGGCTGGAAAGAAAGGAATGAACAAGAAAAGTAAAGAGATAGATAACAAAACATTAACATCCATAGGTAGTCTGTGTAGAAATATCTGGATCAATTGTCAGAGAATCTAACCGTAACATTTGATCATAGGTCTTCAACTAGATCAAGGAAAACATAAAGAAGACACAGTATAAAGCAAATGTATCTTGTGTTTGGGCAGAAACTTAAGCGGGAGTTATATAATAAAAGAATATAGCAAATTAACTCAAAAGAAATGTATAATATATACGATTGAGTAGGAACGGTAATTGACTAGTAACTGTGCAAATGATGTGGCTTTAACCATACAAGCAAATAGTATCAATATTAATCATGAAATTATTATGGATAGTAGAAGAAAAAAAGAATTCTTTGAGATTTTGAAATTCAAACGAATCACCCAGTCTAAGCCGGGAAGTTAGATATAGTCATTGTAAGCAAAGAAAAGAAGACCTGTTAGCTAATGTCATCATTCCAGCTAACTACATAATGAAACTGGAAGAGGGTGAAAACCTTGAAAAGTATCAAAATCTTGCCAAAACGGAGATCGTTATTGGTATTGCTTTGTTTTTGTTTGTTTTTTTTTTTTTTTTTTTTTTTGTTTGTTTTTTTACTGTTTATAAACTCTTTAAGAGTGATTTAAAGCCGAAACATTTTGGATTGTAAGAATAATTCTATTTTTTTAGCGAGTAAGTACTGCATTAACAACTATTTGAGAATAACAGATAAAATTCCTACTATTTAACCCATAGCTGGGGGAGGGAGATGGATTCATACCTTTCCCAAGGGTATTTGCACGTAAGTGAATGTAACGAAACCGACTGAAATTTCAACTCTCCGTACCAAATCCCTGAATGAATTGTTTTTATGGAGGGGGTCACCCATCATAATTGGCATGCTTGAAACAGGAGGAATAACTTTCTTTTTTTTTTTTTTTCGCTTTTTCTTTAATAACTGCTATAGTTCTCGATCGAAGTCCTGGCACCCATCTTTTTTTCTTTTTTTTCAATTTTTGACGCTTTCTTTAACATTTTCTTTAGTTTTCGAGTGAAGTCCTGTCACTCATTTCTTATTTGTTTTAAAACTTTTTACGTCTATTAGTTCTAGAGCGATATCTTGGCACACATTTTTCTTCTTACTTTTTCACTTTCTTTAACAACTCCCTTAGTTCTTGAGCAAAGTCCTGGTATTCTTCTTTACATTTTTTTTTCTTTTCGCACTTTGTAATTTGTTGAAGTAAACATGTTCATGATCTTACAGGATCTTATTTGTTTTCAACAACCAGGCTCCATCTTCGTGTTGGGTTTGGGTGGTCTGGATGCTTCTCATTAAATTCACCCGTTTTTATTTCATTTATTTATTCAATTTGTTTACATTTTTGGTAACTAAACATTTGCCGAGGGAGTGAAAAGAGGATACAATAATAGCGGTGTCAAATGAATATTTTTTTTTTTTTTTTTTTTTTGGTGAACACGAATGATAAACATTGTCCAAACTCTGATATCACTTGAAAGATTTATGAAGCAAATCCGTCAAAAGAAAGTTTTGGTAACTTTTCATTTTTTCTTTTGTTTTTTCTTTTTTTCAATTTCTTTACTCTACATATTTTCATTGCTTTTTCAATATTTTAAAATGTTTAAAAAAAATAATAGCGATTAAAATGGATATATTAAAACAACAAAAGGAAAGAATAACATGGAACTTGTAGAAAAAGTGTAATTAACACAACCAGATCTTATCTTAAAATATACAGTAAAACCCTGACAATATTTTCTTATTTGGAAATTGATGTTTGTCTGAATCCCAGGATTGCAGGGTTTTCCACTGTATATTTTAAAAATAGGATTTGGTCGTGTTTATATCATTTTCTACATGATCCAATCTAAACGTTGCTTTATGGGAAACTTGAAATGAAATTCGCATTAATACAGCTATGCTTCCTTAGTATTGTTAATATCTATAGCATAATAAACATCTTCCATTTCAAAATGTCGTCTGCTGCAACATTAACATTACCACTGCGGTGAAGTAAAATTTGTCAGATAAAATTGAATGGAAGAAGAAACTTTGATCCAGAAATAAAGCAGCGCAGTAGCCGGTGGCAAAGTATATCAAACTCAGTTCCCATTAATACAACGAACATCGCCAAAAAATAAAATAAAATAACAAAAAAAAAAAGAACTCCTCCATTTTTCTGACAGCGAGGCAGCAAGTAAAAGAGATAGACATAACTAATTCCACAGAAAATAACAAAAAATGCAAAGAAAAACAAATGAATAGTGAAAGGACATTTGAAATTTGAAACTGTCTCCCAAACACGAGGGCAACTATCTTTACATACAGACAGTCATTTGTTTTAAATTTCAGTATTGCTCTTTCGACTGGTCTGATCTTTGAAGATGCGTTCTCGCTTTTTTTTTAATAATGTTTGGATCTTTAGATTTCTTTAAATTTCCCATCATTCAGTGCGAATAGAGAATGTGACGTGCTTGCAAGATGGTTTCTAATACTGAAACCCCTTAAACCAAAAGTAAACGCCTTTTATTTCACAGCTTTGTGGTGTAGAAACCATCATTCATGAAGAGAGAATCTATAATTAGCGATAAAAGACTTGTGACTGAACTTTTAATAATAACAACAACAGCAGGAGATTATTTCTATCCAGAACTAAGAATTTTCTTGTATTTTTTAAAATGCAAATGCATATAATACGCTTAGCGATTTCAAGTTGACGATGCAACGGAAGATGCTACTTTTTGTGGTCGAAGAGTTAATCGACCCAGAAGTTTGTCATCAAAAACAACAATAATAAAATGGGTTAAATTTAGTAATAGATTTTTTAAGCTATAATATTATCGTGATTATTTTCGACAAAGCGTTATAAACGACCGTAAATTGGGACGTACAAGTTGAGTTTTCAAGCCTAAGAAATTTCAAAACTAGAGGTCGACTTATACGGCGGGTATAAAATGTAAACCTTTACCACCTGACACAAATGTCGGATGAGGGATACTATGTTTTACAATAATATATGATACGTAGCAGTACTATGAAAAATTATCTGGTTAATGTGTAATATACGGCATTAATATTTTATAGGAGTTGATTTTTACTTAATGTTTTTTATCAGTAGACCTAACAAGTTTTAAATGTTAGCTAAGTTATACTGATACAATTATGCAGTACCTACCAGTGTATGTTGTAGATTGTTTGCCTACAATAAAAAAAAACACATATAGAAAGATATTATGATTATTGTCTCAATATACAAGTAAGTGGTTTGAACTTATGTAGTTTTGGCATAGATTATCGTATACTGCAACCGAACTTTTTTACCGACAGGTGTAAGTTTTGGGCTACTGGTAGCCTACTGTATGTAGACGATAGTTACAAGCCTAACTCAGAATTTTAAGCTAAAAATCTTGTGGACAACTTGCACTCCAGGTCGACTTGTACGGCGTAATTTATGGTATTATTAATATTTACGTAAGGTTTCTTTCATTTTAATTGCAGTTGCTTTCCACTGCAAATACTCAGACCGCCATTCTACATCCAGTAGTGAACGAGTCATATTATTAATAATATTTTACTATTATGAAATGAAACACTGTCAACTATTATCCATTTTTGCCTAATATTTTTTTCATCTTAATTTCAGTTTCTTTTCATCGTAATTGCTCATCTATTAATACTTTATCATCAGACTTGCAATGTTATCCGGCTTTGTACGGATCACATCTCTAACTTCGTTGGCCTATCAATTTAATTCTTCACCAAGACTCGAACCTGCAATCATGCTACTGCACCACAACTTGCCGTATATGAAATAAACGACTATCAAAGTGGTTAAACCTAAAGTGTTTTAATAAAGAGAATAGCGCAGATTGCTCGAGTTGTCGTTCCTCCCAATCCTTCAAATGTTCAAACGAATTGCGCCCCCCACCGATATTTACACATTCCTCTTTACCTGCAAAACACTTATTATTATTTAGTAAAAAAAATAAAAATTGCAATAAATGTATAAAAATAAAAAATAAAAATGATTTCAATGAATTCTTGAACCACTATTATGATTGTGATTTTTCAAGCGTAGCTTAGATGTGGCACAAGGCCGAACGTATGGTGCCCCCAGTGAGGGTCGAACTTACTAATCAGTTGTAATTGTTGTAGCCAGACAAGATGGCTAACCATTACACTGTAATACTAACGCTATTGTTATACTCTCAATACTGGTAGAATACTTACTGTATACCTACTTTTGCAAACCCTGTTTATATATATATATATATATATATATATATATATATATATATATATATATATATGTGTGTGTGTTAGCGTGTGTGTGTGTTAGCGTGTGTGTGTGTGTGTGTGTGTGTGTGTGTGTGTGTGTGTGTGTGTGTGTGTGTGTGTGTTGTGTGTGTGTGTGTGTTAGCGTGCGTGTTTTGTCGTGTGTACAAAATTGAAGTCTCCACTTAAGATGACTTTAAAGACAGTAACGCATGAGGCAAATAAAAAATGGTGACATTTCTTCTTCGTGTGAAATTTGCCATGTTTTCTTGCCGAGGCGGTGGAACCTGATCGCCTCTGTCGATAACTAGCGTGTGTGTGTGTTCTATCTAAATTCCTTGCGCGTCATTAAGAAGAGCAGATGCATCATTGTACAGTTGTTTTGTTTTGTTGCCTTTCTTTCGCGGGAAGGGAAACGCCGTCTTTGGGATGTGTGAGTGCGATTACTTAAAATAAATACCAACCAAATGCAAAGCTGTAAATCTTTCTACACAGAAAAATTCATTTACATATATAATTCTGTATTTTTCTATATTCCACTGTCTTGATGATAGATAGATAATGAAAAGAGTGAATTAGAGAGAAAATGATTCAAACAGAGAGAGACATAGCTATAAAGAGATTAGATAGATAGATAGATAGATAGATAGATAGATAGATAGATAGATAGATAGATAGATAATCAAATGATGAGCGAAGTAAAACGGGGGTTGGGTAAATGTGTGAGAGAATTTAACGAGGAAGATAGAAGGTAAAAGCCCCCCAAAAAAAAAAAACGAATTCGGGTCAAAAGAAAAGAAATCCTGCTGTTGGCTTTCATTTGCCAGCTGCTCAGGGAGTCAGTCTGTCAGGCCAAATAAATTGGAACATTGCACAACCACATGTCGACTTTGTTAAGCGGTTGATCATGTCAAGTATTTCAACGTCCCAATTCGTTGATAGACAGAAATATAGCGACAACTGAAGCAGGCACGAAACTTCGGAAATAACCAGAGTAATAGTTCACAATTTCAGTCAATAATCTTAAAGTGCCTCCAAGACGTGGGCGATCTTAGCTCTCTTCAATGCTGATCCTTTGCACCTCTAAACAATGTTTGTCCCTTTATTATACACGACCCCACATCATTGGGAAAGTCGAAATCTCTGAAACACATAATGAGGAAAGAAGGCTTGGAGAAATTGACACTCACATGATATATCGAAAGCTGAAGGAAACAAGATCAGTGAATTGGAAGGGTAATAAAAAGTAAATAAACATTGCTAAGAGTTATAAATGAGAGGAAGTTGTGGAGAGCCATGATCGCCAACACCCTGAAGAGACACGGCACGTAAAAGAAAAAGTTCGTCAACATAAAAACTTCTCCTTAGATTCCCCCAACACTGCACAAACCATGACGCTGCGAAAATTTTCACCTAATATATATATATATATATATATATAACAGCAAAATTGCCCAAATCGTGTAACAGCAAAATTATCCATTTGTTAGATTAAGCTTTGAACCGTTGTATCTTAGAAATGATTAAAGATACCTAACTGGAATTCTCCGCGGTTTTTATAACACTATTGGACTCTACTTTGAGCAATACGAATATGTGATTGCTCTCTAAGCTGAACAGATGAATCGTGAGGAAATCGTCCCTAGACGAAAATGACATGTTCATTAATTAATCATAGCTAAGGAGCGGAAGCTCATGAAGGATTGAAGTAATGTTCAAATATATATATATACTATTCCAGGATCATTTTCCAATTTATTCAAGATGATCTTCGCCTTCTCTAACATTCTAATTATCTGTCCTGGATTAACAAGGTGCCTCACAGGTTCTACGAACGATTCCATTTTAAAGTTTGTTTTTTTTTCTGCTCTTTGGACTGTCATAGCTGAAATTCCTCTCTCTCTCTCTCCTCTCGTGCCAAACGTCTTATGAAATGATTTGGATTTTTTTAATCGATCGCTTTAGATGTAAGTAAAAATGATGAACCTTCTTCCTGTTCTGACCTCCTGATCCAGTTTTTCTCTCTACTGTTCTCTCTTTTTTAAACTTATCCACCGTTCTCTTGATAGTTACTGAATGGACTTTGGAAAAACAGTGTCTCTGACACAAAAGGATTTTAACCCGTTCTCTTTTTAGCAGAATAACTCAAACTTACGACAAATGGTGTCAAAATGGCTAAACGTTTTATCTGAAAACTTGGAAAAAAAGAAACTCAATTAGTGTTAGATATTAAACATTTTGCGGGATTGATAATTATGCAGTTACACGATTTAGACAAACTTGTTGTTACACCCGGTACATACAGACACGTGACTTGCTTTGAAATGCACCTTCTACGCAAGAAAAAAATCTGTAATCAAACTTAAGAATGTTTGCCAGAAGCGTGACGAAGTATATCGTATCAGTAGTAGATGTGCCGACTCTGACGCAACGTTTGATGCAAGCAAGTCGTTGCTCGAATATTTCAGCCATTGTAAAGACTGCAGAGCCGTTCTAACACGCTGCTTGAGAATGCTGCATAATAAGTGAATACTAGTTGATAGCATGAAGCATATTGCTAGTCTGACCCTGTATATTTTCGCCAAAATCTTTGCCAAAATCATTATTCACTAAAATCTCTCATCAAAATATTACTCGCTAAAACAGATCGAGACTTAACATTAGAAACGAATTTCTAAAGGAAATTCTACTTTAACTGTTCACGGTTAACATTATTCTGAAATTGCATGGCCCAACCTTATTCATTAAATTCATAATACCATCTTTGTCTAGCCGGATAATCTGCTATTTGCGTTAAGACAGCGGGCAAGGCAGCAGGCAAGTATAATACACAAGGTGTTCAAGGAAAATGTGTACATTGAATAATCTATTCATCTGTTAAAGTTTCCATAGTCTCGCCGAAACTTTCCCACATCTCCCGAACTCACTCCCCCCACCCAAAATATTTTTAAAATACCCATTTTCTAACTTTTTTTTTTTTAAGGAAGCTACTTCACGCCCCCTAGCGAACGGCTAGCTAATTTCAAATTCCGGTTTAGTCTTTTGCGTTTAGTTTCAAATTAACTATAGGTTAAGCCACAGTGTCGATTGGGCTCCCTCGACTTGAGTAGCAACTTCGAATTCAAAAACCGTGAAGAAGGCAACAGAAAACATTACACTATTTTCAAGATAAATCACAGACAATAAAGAAAAGGAATCTGTGGAGAGCCATGATCATATACCTCCTGAAGGGACATTGTAAAAACAAAAAAAGAAACTCGCGCCTTAAATTCCATGAGCTTTTTCGGTAGCACCTCCAGCACACCAGTTGGATGCCGTTGTTTGTTTTGTTTTTTTATTTCAGTGTTAGAAGCCAAGTAAAAATCAGTGTTTTGAATGCAAGTCAACTAGGCCTTTCCCACTTTATAAATTGGTGCAACACATTCGTTTCGCATTCTCTTGCGTTTTACTCATATAATTTTATTACCTGTACGTAGGAGGTCGAACCTGAATGAAAGACATACATACCTACGTGTAGACATACACGAGTGAATACCTATCATTTTGTTAATCTGTACAAAAACACTGATATGTCATCTAAAGAAAAAACAAAATGTCAGCCAAATTCTTTAATGTCTCGTCATACGGATTAAAAATTAGTGGCAGCTGATTATTAACATCTTGGTTCTGTAGATAAGTGCACCACCTGCTCTGTTTTTCTTTATTTCCCGCCTAGCCAGCCTAGTGATTGGCATAATAACGTATTTACTACATACGCTAGCTATCGGTGCTGAAATTCAAGTAAAGGATAATGTCTTCTAGATCTTTTTTACATTGATGCAGGTGACCCCAAGGGCTCTATCCTTGGAGGTACATTGTTCCTAATTTTCATCAACGGCCTTCCTGATGTCATCATTTCTCAACTCGTTATCAATGCCGATTACACAACTATTTCCTCAGATTTAGTATTAGTAAATCTGATCGGTTCGATAAGGTCAAATTGGAAAAAAAAATGACTTACAATCCATTGTTAACTGGGGCAAGAAATGGCTTGTTAATTTTAACCCTCCCAAAACGAAGCTGCTCTCTTTTAATCGTCTGATAAAACCCTTTTTGCCTTCCATCATCATGGTTGACTCTGACCTTTAGAAGTGTTACTTATTGTACCTTCTCAGGCTAATATTTTCTACTGAAATGAAGTAGAAAGATTATATTAAATCAACTGCTAGTCTTACTGCTGGGAAAGTTACTTCACTGTCTCATGCTAGACAATTTTTCTCGACAGAATCTATCTTTTATATTTAAAAGTCATTGCTTTGAATATTGCTGCCACATCTGGTCCGGTGATGGTCTTGATAAAATACAAAGTAGAATTTGCAATGTGCTTGGTCTTGACCTGGCATCTTGTCTATAAATACTTTCCCACCGACATAATGTTGTTTCTCTGTACGTTTTCTTTAAATATTTCCATGCTAACTGTTCTGATCATATTTTCTCTTTGGTACCTAGACTTTATGAATTTAAGTACACTAATAGATTAGCGGCAAGGTCCCAATTGAAATGAATATGACGTAACTGTAAGTTATATGCTAATATTCTCCTCTCCCGCATTTCTCGCTTATGCAACTCACTTCCGGTTTTTTTTTTCCATTTTCAAAACATTGAAATGCAAAACGTCAAACGTTATCTTCTGTCTCCTGAATTTTTATTCTTTTATTCTCCTCTCTCCTTATTAATGTTTTCGTTTTTTCTCATATTCTATCACATTCAGTAGCCCCCTTGCGTCTTAGTGGCATTGTTGCCTTGCTTAGGGATGGAATGATTAAAAAATGCCGCCTTTTTTATAATTCTCCACAAATATAATTTCTTTTTCTGTAAATTGTTATGACTTCTTGAGAAAGAATTGGTTTCCTTCTCGGCAGTTTGAAATTCTAAGTTTTCCTTCTCTTAGGCAAGTTTCTACTCCAAAAAGAAGAAGTTGAAATTCCTTGGGTAAATAATGAGGAAGGAAGGCTTGGAGAATTTGACATTCACAGGACATATTGACGGCAAAACGGACAGAGGAAAGCTTCGAATAAACTGATTAACGAGCTTGTCAGAGCAGGAATTAGGTTGAATAGCAAAAAGACAGCTACTAAGAACTACAAAAGATAAAATGTCGTGGAGGGCCATGATCGTACACATCCTGTAAGAACACGGTATATAAAAGAATTAACTCGTTTGCCATTATATTGATTTAATATATATGTGCAGTTTTTAACATCGAAATATTAACCAAATAAATTATTTTCTTTTTAATATTCATAGAAAAATGTTAGTCGGTTTTATTTTACACTTAGATACGACATTTCTCTTTTAAAATTACGCGCAAAGGTTCGACAGCATCACTGACTGCATTGTACTACTTAGCTTGTAGTAATGAAACCGGGATGTGAATTCAATGTGGGGACTTAAGAGCAAGTGTGGGGCATGGTGGTAATACAGAAGGTAATCCGTAAGTACTGGTGGTTATGAGAGGTTGATGAAGCAAATTGACCCACTTGGAAGGCAACAGGGGAGGGAATTGAGACACAGAGAGAGAGGGGGGAGAGATAGGATTAAAATGAGGTTAATCTTTCTTTTTCCTTTTTCTTTTTTGTTTCTTTGTAATGTAAAAGAGTTCATTTTTTCACTCTCGCTCTCTCTATATATCTCTGCAGGAAAACACTGAAACAAATGTCATCTCCGTATTACTTCAAGATGATGACTATTTATTAAACGAATATTTGAAATAAAATCTGAACTCATGTATATAAGATAATTAATAATGTGCTTTTACGAATGAAACTTTTCTCAAGCGAATATCAAATATGGCACCCGCCGTGTGCCAGTGTGTAGCAATCTTCACTATGTTTTTAATCATATCACCCCATGCAAGACAGTGAATCCACTAAGACACAAAGGATTATTGAGTGTGGAAGAACAAGAGAAAATTGAGAAACATTATGGAGCGAGAAGAATAGAAAACTAATCAAGACAGTAGATGGCGATTGACATTACATTTAAATTTTTGAAGATCAAAATTCACTGGAAAGCATTGAGCCAGAAAAGAGTTCTACATACGAGAAATGAGAGAGAAAAAACTGTCAATATAGAACTTATGTTTATATCTAGTCAATTTAACTGTAAATTGATGAGACCTTGCAGCCAATCTAGTACTGCGTTTAAATTCATAAATTCTAGGTTACCATAGCGAAGAGTTCATCCGAACAATTATCATGAAAGTATTTATAGAAAAGACACAGAGAAACTACATTACGGCGATGGGAAAGTGACTGAAACCGAGATGTCAGGTCAGGACCAATAACATTGCTGATTCTTTGGACTTTATCAAGAATCTCTAAATATACAACGGGAGAACCAGACCAAATGCGGCAGCATTATTTAAAGCATGGAAGAATGGCAGACTTATAAATATACAAGATAGATCCTGGAGTGAAAAATTATCTAGCAGGATACAATGACCCGACTTTCTTAGTAGCAGACCTTGCAATATATTCAATATAGTCTTTTCACTTGGGGCTTATTATCAATACAGTGAGTTAGACTGGATGACCTGATCCCAGGATCCCGTACTAGACTAAGCTAAACCGAGTACGTAACATATAGTCCTTGATGAGGCTGGACGTACAGATCAGTAATACAGAATCGGAAATGTCTGCTACAAATATGGGACCATAGAGTAACTTTATGCTTTTTTTAATACTAAAGTCTGCCCAATACAATGATCAACAGCCACTTATTGTAAAGAGTTAGTGAATGAGATTGTGGTAAAGGAGATAAAAGGAAGCGATAGTTATGAGGATAGGGAGGATATATAACGATTGACCCTTGACTTGAAGAGGTTAATATCGTTGTATTCATGGTGACATTCACGCGAGAGTTTGTTCCAAAACGTAGTAGTTCCCGCGGAAAAATCTGTAACTTCCTCCATAAAAATGGAATACGGAGGAAATGTGGATGATTCGACTCTTTGGAAAGCTCAGAGGATTAACCTTTATTAACCTTTCATAGAACAATAGCCAAATTCGTATGTCATTGTCAAAGAGATGGATCATCATTGTGGACTCTACTGGCTTAACTTTAACTTTAACTGAGCTACTTTTCATAGAACCAAGTTTGAAGGTCATTGCCAGAGCGATAGATCACCAATATACTCTTCTTCTTCTTCTTCTTCTTCTTCTTCTTCTTCTTCTTCTTCTTCTTTGTACCGCGGCCCTTTAGGATATGAACGATTATGGCTTTCCAAATTTCCTTATGTCTTGCAGCATTTAGCAGTATTTCACCCTTTGCTAAAGCTCTCGCCCCCTATTCCGCCACCCACCCACACAAGCTCGTCAGGTAGATAAATCGCTGCTTTCCCCTAACTCTCTTGCCCTGTGAGTGCTAAGTTTTCCAAGCCGTCCTTCCTCATTATATGTCCAAGGAATTTCAGCTTTTTCTTCCTGATTCTGAGTAGAAGTCTTCTTTTTATTGCTATTTGCTTTAAAACTTCGTGGCTTCTCACTATCCTCCTGTAGAACCATATTTCTGTTGCCTCCAGTTTTATCTTCATTCGTGGGTAGATTGTCCAGCATTCACTCCCATAGATAGAGGATGAATATGACATAGCAAATCTGTGCTCTTTTTTATTACTAGAAAAATTGGCTTGGATTTGCGGCAGATGTTACTGAACATAGTAAATCTCAACTAATTTGTACATTTAGTCGAGTGGCAGCCATGTTTGATCATCACTGTGTACTCAGCCTTTCGACTCTATTAGTCTAAATATACTAAATGTCTACTTGGGCGCTTGTCAGCACGTTCAACGAGAGAGTTCAATTTTATCTGGTTTTCCACTATATTAAGGTGTGAATATATCTGCAAGATGTTTAGTGCTGAAGAATAAATATACTATGTAGTGTCTCTTAACACGCTACCTTCGTTTTCGATTAATAACAGACTCCTTTAAACGTTGTAAGCAAAACTTGATCACGTGACGTCACAGGTCCATTCAAGAGGTTACGTAATAGATAAGTACAAATCGGTTTGAAGGTTATAATGCCTGCGGAGGTGACGAAGTTTCGCGCCCTTTTTTTTTTTTCAGGCTAGTTGTGGGTGTATTACTCTACGCAGCAGCGGGAGCAAAAAGAAAATCTTTCTGCCACTACTCGACAAAAAAATTAAATGATATACATATACATACAAAAGGAAACATTGCGTAGTTTCAATATATATATATATATATATATATATATATATATATATATAAAGGCTCAAGCACTAATATTCCATGGTTATAATTTATTACATTGTAATCATAATCACAATCAATTCATCAGACCTACAAATTTTGAATTTGTAGGTCTGATGATTTGGATCGTAACCATGGAATATTAGTGTTTGAGCCTTTTATATTATATTTTTACTCTGTCCTGAACATTGAGTTCGACCTGGATTCTATC
Organism: Acanthosepion pharaonis; assembly: GCA_903632075.3. Taxonomy (NCBI): domain Eukaryota; kingdom Metazoa; phylum Mollusca; class Cephalopoda; order Sepiida; family Sepiidae; genus Acanthosepion; species Acanthosepion pharaonis. The sequence continues at coordinate 2,579,359 of CAHIKZ030004620.1, read as the reverse complement.
CTCTTGGGAATTTATATATATATATATATATATATATATATATATATATATGTGTGTGTGTGTGTGTGTGTGTGTGTGTGTGATCACTAATACTATCTATCTATCTATCTCTCTCTCTATATATATATATATACAAATGGAGAAAAACAGATGGAATAAAATTTAACTGTTTTAACTGTTTTACTTTTTAAAAGTACTCAATACAAATATATTATTATTTTTATAATAAAAATAATAAAGGTTATAATAAAAACATGTTGGAATAGCTACACAAAAGCTTTCAGGTTTCAATACTTTGATTCTACTTCTTCAGACGATGTTAAGTAACTGATGATTAAATGATTTTTAAGGAAATTTAAAAACAAAGTGTTAACTATTTCTCGAACGTTGTGGGTGGGAACATGAGGTCAGAATTAAAATTAGACTTATGTGTATATGTTGATTAACCAATTAAATGTCAGATCTTCGCTAAATAGAAAAGTAAACTCAGAGGGTAGAAGTGGGTGACTTATTTTTTCATGTCATGATAAACCGGAACATAGACCATCATTCACAATTACAGAAAATATATCGACAAAAATACATATATACATACAGACATATATATATATATATATATATATATATATATATATATGAAGAAATATAGTCTTAAGGTCTGCTATATTTATGGGATAAAGTGCTCGATATCAGAGATAGAGCGTGTGTAAATATAAAAGTGAACATAGAAGTCAACACTTAGAGGCTCTAAGTATTGACTTCTATATTCACTATATATATATATATATATATATATATATATATATATATATATATACAGGGTGTCCATAACGTTCAGGTGCACTTTAGAAAGTTATAAATTTAAAGTGCACACTAACTTTGTGGACACCCTGTATATATATATATATATATATATATATATATATATATATATATATATATATATATATATATATATATTTCAACCTTCTTGACAGCCCTAGTTTGTAGTACCTTTTGTTTTCCATAAAATAATAATAAAAAATATTACGGCTGTAGTGAAATAGAAAAATTTTTTAATCATTGATCCACCTGCAAAAGGAAGAATAGAAAATAATCAGCAATGACCCATTGAAGTTTGAACTCGTAAGTTTTTGGTTGCAATCATACCAATTTACACGTTGACTGACAGAATTTAGGCAGGGATAAAGAAAATTAGCATTGATTGTCCAATGGAACTTTTGCAAAAAGAAAATCTTTTATGAACAGCAAAAATAAACCGGAAAGTGATTAATACTTAGAACCAGAAGAAAATTGCCCGATACCAAAGCTGCTTGTTGTAGTATGCTATCCATGCATCAATTACCAGATATTGTGGCACATGAGGGCATCAATAATTCCAGTTGTAACCGGAGGTTCCGGGACGCCCATGCCTTAAAGAAATCCCAGAAATTGGAACACGGAAGGAAGTGTGTATACAACAGAAATCAAAGGAAATAATAATAATAATAATAACAATAATAATAGTTTAGAAAATTGGCATTGATTGCCTAGTGGAACCGTTGTATAATGGAAGTCTCTTAGAAACTTTCCAATAAATATACAATATATATTTACATGCCATTTCTATGCAGGCCATAGGTTATCATGGATCTCCACAAATTTATTTTGAAGAAAGATACTCGAATGGTTTTTCTAATGCCGTCTACATGATTTTGAATTCAGAGCTGTCCTTCTTGCAGGCTGGATGCCATTAATGATAGAGAACTCAATCTACCCTGCTATTTAACCTGTAGCTGTGAAAAAAATAAGGTTTATTAAAAATGTTCTTTCGTTCTCACTTGATCAATTAGACTTTCTCATACATAAATAATGATCAGATAAAATGCAAATTGAATTTGGTATCATTTCGTTGAAAGTAACGTTTTCATCATTGGCGATTTTCACTAAGGATGATCAAGCTTGTAAGCAACTTTTGATTGAGAAACTGGCAAAGTATATAATCATTTTTTCCACCCGCAAAGAAATACATATTTTTTTTTATTTCAAATTTTTTTTTTTGTATTTTCGAGTGAATAAACAATGAAAAATTCACCCGAGTATCGTGTGTTAATCACATTGTCATTAATATTATTATACTATTGACTGCTGACCTGAGATGGAACAAATACATTGATTCAATTGCTTCGTCCACCGCAAGTAAAGTTGGCTCCCTGTGCCGCACCAGGGAATTTTTCTCGCCGGAGTCGATCCTTCAAATTTACAAATCAACCATTCACCCTTGCATGGAACATTGCTGCCATATATGGTCCGGTGCCCCTTCTGTTTGTCTCAAGGTTCTTGATAAGATCCAGAGACGGATATGCAACATAATTGGCCCTGATCTGGCATCTCATCTGCAGTCGCTCTCTCACAGACATGCCGTCGCCTTCCTCTGTCTTTTTTACAAATACTTGCATGATAACTGCTCCGATGAGCTGCTTTCGCTGGTTCCCAGACTTCATGAATTTAAGAGTTCTACTAGGCTGGCATCTCGCTCACACCCTTTCACTGTCGAAACTGTTAAATGTAGCCATGTCTTCTACTCCAATAGCTTCATGTCTCGCACTTCTCGCCTGTGGAACTCCCTCCCCTTTTCCTGTTTCCCTGATAGCTATAATCTCCAACTATTCAAATGTAATGTCCATCGACGTCTCCAGATGCCCTGATCTATCCCCTATCCTTCCTTTCATCCTTTCCTCTATCACTCCTATTTTCTATCGCTTCAACTCTCTGTAATCCCTTGCGTACTAATGGCTTCCTGCTTTGCTTGAGGTGAAACGCTTAAAAAAATACCAAGACCTCATTTTTTAATTCTTGAGAAATCTTTTTTTCCAAAAACAATCAAACCTTTCCCCCATTTCAAAGGCAGTGAAAATGACTGTGATAACTTCAACGAAAAATAGCCTCGAATCATTTTAGTAGCGTCATCCGTATTATGATGTCATATGTGATGCGACCAACAGCTCGAAAAAAAAAAGTTTCCCAGGTCTCTCTCAGACTCACAAACAGTATTTTTATTAGTTGTATTTTTATTTTGTCTTTTATTTTCATTTTTAGATGGCGGATGTAGTTACGAGTGGATAGAGAAATTTGGGAGAAAGTATGTATTTATCTGCGATAAGCTACCTTACGAAGAAGCCCAGTTTGACTGTATGGACAACGGTGCAGATCTCGTCACAATTAACAGTTTTCGTGAAGCGGTAAGTGATTCAGTGTCTCGTTGTGTGAATAATCTTCATTAAAAATACTTTCTTTTATAATGAACCCACTGCAAAAAATAGTCAAGATAACTTTGACATCAATCATTGCAACAGTTGTCCAAACTAATAAACTAAATTTTTCTTACCTTTGTTGCTATCTTAACGTCTCAGCCACTCCATTCTTCGATCTTCTTCAGATGTCTAACTTCCTGGGCAAGACGATAAACTACACCCCGCAGCCAGGCCACATATCAGGAGGTTTTGAGGAGCCACCTCTTAATTGTTATTGTTCCCAGGTCCACCCTGACACGGGGTGGCAGCACCTGTTAGGGTCCAAGCTATGGGCAAATAATTAACCACCCGCAAACTGGGGAGAAAACACTATGGAAGTATAAAAAAGCATTTTTATAGTAAAAATACCAGCAACACTTTTTTTTTAAATTACCAGCAATAGATTTGACTCTCGACTAAAATCCTCTTTATCAAAATTCGTCACAGAAACCTGATCTACAAACTAATTTCTTACAAAGAATACATATTCTATTTATATTCTATTCATATGAACCTCTCCTAAATCTTGTCAGCATTAAATAAGTCATTGAGGTGTTGATATGCCATAAAACAACATAAGCCAACCAAAACAAACTGGCTTTCTATTCTGTATAGCGCGTCTGAAAAAGAAGGCCGGAGAAAAGATTGGCCGAAACTTTGTAAAAGGAATAAAAGGAAAAAAATAGATTGATAGATTCTATTTAAATTTCTGGGATGTGGGCCTATCGTAATTTACTTTACTGAAATTCGGGTTAATATTCTCATCTTTCTGGCTAATATCAAAAAGTTTCTGTCGTTGTTCCCTCCGACCTTTTTCGCGTGTCTGTGGCTGAAAGTAACCTTCCAAGAATTTTGAACTGAACCCTTTATTTAATCTACATGGACACTTTGTTCTTATTCCACTGTCTATAGCCAGGGATATCTTGTCTTGTGTTATTTATTTTTTTTCAGTTATTGTTCACTCTGTGGAACAATAGTAGCAAAGAAAGTAGCTTTCATTCAAATATTTATCAATATATATATATATATATATATATATATGAATTGTGATTAAAAAACAGGCGTCTCAAATCCACAAAACGGATATAAAATGTCCACAAATTCAAAAGATTAGGCTCAGTCGATAGGTTCTAACATCAACAACACACATTTCCAGGATTTATCATATAAAGTCCTTGCAATGTAGATACACTTACACTAGAGAGACGTCTCGGAATCTGAAAGCCCCTATATGTAAACACAAGTGAGAACTAGGTTACGACAACCATTTAAACTCACTTGTAATTTACAGGAACATCACTGGCCACAATTTTGATTTTATAAATGCCACTCTAATTAAAAACAACAAAATTCTTTACGTTGAAAATACTTCAGGGGAATCCTAATAAAATTTTTACCAACTATAAACACACGTCAAAAACACTATATTACATCACCAATCATTATTAAATCCTTAAGTCTTAAGAAATCTAACGTATATCTAACTACGACCATTGACGTAAAAACTTCCCGAAATCAACATGCGGACAACCTAAAAACATAAATAATGTCTCCTAGACAAACAAGATTTATGATACTCTTACACACATTAATTTATACACACGGCAACTGCTTGACATGTCAAATGCGCGTATGGTTTTCTTAACCAATGAAACATAAAAACAACGGAAAAATAAAAAAACAGAAATTTTTTCCATGTTTCATTCTCTGGTGAACCTTTAATAAAAGCGAAACATGATAAATTTATGAAAGTTTCCTATTTGTTCTTTATCTTAGCAGTTATTCATATATATATATATATATATATATATATATATATATAAAAGCCTGAAACAGCGTTGTTAATGGATATACATACATACATACATATATATATATATATATATATATATATATATATATATATATATATATATATATATATTCATTAACAACGCTGTTTCAGGCTGAGCGATTATTCAAAACGGGTGTTTTTATTATAACGCTCCAGAAACTTAATTTTCTTTTCACGTTTTCAAACACAGAAATTGCTGTATATACATGGAGGAAAATCTACAAATTATAAAATTTAAAAGGTGAATAATTTATTAAACAAAAAGAATGAAACTATATATTATCAAAAATTATATATTATCGAAAATTTGTATCTTTATAGGAATTTTTGAAAAAGCATTTGATGAAAATTATTACCGATATTTCACAAGCTTCTTGGTGGATTGGACTCAGGTACCTTGATGACTACTGGAAATGGACGGATGGCACTGAATTTAACGAGACAAAGACGTAAGTAATAAATGATTTTGGAAGATAATAATAATTTCATGATATAAGTCCTACGTCTTAACCCTTTTCTGGTGGGAAAAGAGGTGGGTTCGTACCTTTCCTAAGGGTATTTGCGCGTTAGTGAATATAACGATCTCAAGTTGGGAATCGGTGCTCCGAATAAAAGTTCCGAGGCATTATCCATTGCACACCACCGGCACACCCAACCTTACAGCACCTGGTATTACCAAGAAGTCATATATAAAATACATTTGTATATATATATATATATATATATATATATATATATATATATTTAATATATATGTGTATGTGAATGTGAGTTTGTGTGTGTATGTGTGTCATTAAAAAGCCTGTTAGAACGAATCTTACCTGGAAGTTTAAGAATAATATTTAACTTACGAATTAAATCCACAATGTACATTGTCTGCACGTATTGTCATATTTTTGCAAGGGTACACATTTAGTGACAATATCAAAATACAAAACGATTAACAAAAAAGTCATCTAAACAGTTTTATCGGTCCTCTCCCATCAGAGCAACATCGGTTTATCGGTCCTCTCCCATCAGAGCAACATCGGTTTATCGGTCCTCTCCCATCAGAGCAACATCAGTTTATCGGTCCTCTCCCATCAGAGCAACATCGGTTTATCGGTCTTCTCTCTTTATATCTAAAAGGCGAACGAAAAATCTGCACAAAGACTAAAAATGAACAGCAAACATCAAATATTATGTAGAAAAATAAAATACTTACAGGTTAATTACTCTTAAGCCTAACAACCAGTCTTTCTACTTTTAGAGAGATGGCTGGTGGGACTTATTAGAATACTTAGAAAGTAAAATATCGATATTCAGGTGGTTTAACTGTTAACAGCACTGAATGAGAAACGAGAAATCGATAAGCCAAGTTCAAATTCCAGCCAAAGTCGTTACATTCACTTAGGCATGGTATTAATCTATCTCTTCCCTTTGCTGTATCTATGAAATGCACATTTTAGATTTGGTTACCAACTAGTCTAGGAGAAGGACAAATGTGAATTTAAAACCCAGTCGCTTGTTTGAATGTTTCATAGGACAATTTATATCGGTTTTCTGTTATCAGCTCTAACCAAAGGTTTTCCCCAAACATTAACCATTATAATCGAATCAGATGTGTAGGTAGTCTGGTGGTTTTGGGATTCTAAGAACTGAATTGTTAGGTCTTCATACATCGTAATCGACAGGAGAACCATCATCTCATACACGCAAACACACTTATATAACATTTCAAACAACATATATATTGGTTACAGAATTACTACATTACCGCATCGGTTATCCTTTAAAAGCTCAATTAAATCGCATATAACCACCCAATACAACAAACTACAAAAAATACTCATTAACAAATATATTATATCACAAACTGTAAAAAACGATTACAAATAATAAAATTCGTGACCATAAAATGTAGACCACACGACATCCATATAATTAAATTCAGTTTAGGAATAGACATACTAATTATATTTATATTTTTTTAAAAAAAACTCATGACACCTGAGCACAAACCAACGTGTGAAGAAAACGTGATCTTCTCAAATGGCCAAAGAAATAAAAATTAGAACTGTCGACATAAGCCTTTCAATAGATACAAAATCCATTTGATATTGACGTATGAATGCTGAAATTGATAAAAAAAAAAAAACATCAGTTAATTTATCCACAAATTCTCTTGAGAAACCAGAAAAATGAAGGGAACGCTGTTGAAAAGAAATGTCGTTAGTCTTCAAAAGAAAATGGCCGAAAATCGACTAGCAATTGACACCAAAATGAATAAAAAATATATACAACCTCAGCTGGAATTTCAGCTCGTCTCGACAATTACTAATTTATCTAGAAAATGGAGAAAAACATCCAATCAATTTCTCCCCAGAGAATTGCTACGATGTGGAACAGATTTATTCGTGTATGTCTCACTGAACACTATAGTTTTAACTTCTTCAGGTCAAGGGTCAACCGTTATCTATCCTCCTTATTCTCATAATCTTCACTTAAATGCCACCATCTCTTTCATTCATCTCACACCACATTCATCGTACTCATAGTATAAGATATGTGTGTATATGAACGTGTGTGTGTGAGTGTATCTGTGTGCATATGCTTATGAGTCAGTGCTTGAATACGTGTGTATTTATATATGTGTATGTGCGTGAGTGTCAGTATGCTTGCAAGTGCGCATGTTTGTTCGTGTGTATGTCTATGAGTATGTGTGTGTCTATTATGGGGTTCCAGAAAAAAACAACAAAAAGGCATTATTTTTTTCGTAAAATTCATTCCCTAAATTAATCGTGTAAAGAGCTCTAGAAGAAATATTTTACAAGTAAGCAATATTTCTAAATGATTGCGCGTTTTCGATTAACTGAGTTTTTGCTCCAAAATCGTTTTTTATTCTTTTTTTTTTTTTTCGTTATATCGAATACTTTGGATAAAGTTAAACATTTCAATATTTTTAATTCAAAAGATAATTTTCATTATTATTAACGCCATTTGTGCTTCCACAGGCCCTGGGCTCCAGGAGAACCAAATAATGGTCGAGGCACTGAAGATTGTGTTGAGTTTAGCTACAAAGGCAAACTTAATGATAAAGTGTGTGAAACACCTAGACCTTACATCTGTGAGAAGTTTCCACGTAAGTCATCATGCATTTTTCTTTGTATCACTCTTTTAAATTTTTCATTCGTCATCCTTAAAAGTATCTGATTTATTTGTACAATTCGTTATAAGGTAAAACTTAATTAGTCTACTCTTAAAAGAAAAAAAACGGAAATATTTGATGAGGAATAATCTTTATAGAGAATTATAATACATTCACCCACTCACGACATTTGTCAAAATCAAAAATGTTGATGTTTTATCATTTTAAAATGGGGATAGAGTGTCATATCGATCTCTGTCTTAAAAGTTATCTGTTCTTTATGTTAAGTTTGAAATGGTGCTTACGTCATTAACAATTACGTACTACTGATGTTGTCTTTTTCCCTAATTTGTAATAGTACATCGGCCCGTATTTGCATAAGATTCAAAAAGATAAACAGAGACCCGGTATGCACAGGAGTCAAAAAAACGTAGATATTGGTTCGGTTTTCCTTAAAGCCAAACAGGTCCAGTTTGCTCGGGAGTGAAAAAGCGTAGACATAGGTATTGCAAACAGCTGGTCCTTTTAGGGTAGGGATTACTGCTCTGTAATGGGACGCAGTCGGCATAGTCATGACCCGACCAATATGGCGAGGCAACATATTTTTTAATACTGTGCATTTAATATAAAATCCTCAAATCCATTCATTATTGTTTATATTAATGTTGATGTTATGATACCTTAATCATAAATAAAAATATTTTATTTCTTCTGCAGCGAACACAGCCCGTACACGACACCCAGATACTACAGCTCCCGATTCCTCACACACTAGTCATAAAGACTGGTCAGGAATGGACAAAGACTCTAGTCGTATCATGACCTCACATCTGAATACTGACGGTATGTACCCCACCAGCCCAACAACTGCTGATAAAGAATCCACTTTTACCCTTCATTCCCACCTCCCAAAAGACGTTTGCATCTACTCCCATGGCAGAAAGGTTTATGTACAAGAGAAAGGATTCTGCCCTGAAGAGGTCCTCATGGAAATAAAATGGCCGCGTATCAAAGCAGGCGCCACAGCTATGGTTCCTTGTCCCTCAGGCTTAAGTAAGTACTTTTATCTCTGTTGTCTTTTGTTGTATCCTATCAGTATTGTATCTTTTCTGTAGCCACAACTTTAAGGGGAAAAAAAACATCTATACGGTATATATCGTTAAAAAAAACATGAACATTTATATGCAAGATAAAGCATAAGGGATCTTGGTCCATTAAGGATCATAATTTTTACACACACACACACACACACACACATAGTTATCAGGCCGAAAGTATCAGTCGTAACTGATTTAGCGAGACAAGCTTGCTAACCATTACACCACGCCGAGGTGCCCAAACACACACACACACACACAATATATATATATATATATATATATATATATATATATATATATATATATATATATATATATATATAATATAATAAATAGAATATAATTACACTGTCCGTAACATTTAATTTAAACGAGGGCTGAATACAGAGTAGAACTAACTATTATTTATCATCAGAGATTAAAACAAAACAAAAAAAGCGCTATAATTCAACTGTTTATAATATTAACCACTAACTTACCATCGCTCGAGGAGACACATTTGTAGTGTTGAAACACGATTGCTATTGTGTAGCGATTTTTACATGTTTTTGTTTTAATCTCCGATAATATATATATATATATATATATATATATATATATATATATATATATATATATAGGTATTGATTAATTTTATTTTTAATCCGACATTATTTATTATTACTCTAAATGTTATTTTTGTCGATACACGTGTTGAGAAGACTGCTTTTATTTATTTAAACTGTGTAAGCACGGTGGAGTAATGGCTAACGGCTCCGACTAAGGAATCGGGGAGGCGAGTACATTACATTTATTTATGTGCTAATAAACTTGAGAAAGGTAAGGATTCCTCTCTTCTCCCCTAGATATGGGTAAAATAAAAAAACAGACTAGGTCTTATAGTTTTGAATGGCAACCAGTCTGGAGGAAGGAAACATTGAATTCAAAACACCTGCTGCTTTGTAGGTTCTGCCTCTTTAAGAAAAGATAAAAGGTAACTTAAAAGACAAATCCACCTCTGAAAAAAGGGACGGGGTAACCTCAGTACCCCCGAGGCAAAAGGAGCCGGAAAACCATTGCCCTAATTTGCCTTGAATGTCACTTGAGCCACAATTGTGAAGTGACGGCGTGTGGTGACCACAGCGGCTCAAAACGCGCTAAACTGAATAAAATGATGATGAATGAAACAACAAGTGTAAATTTTGTCTATCAGCCTGCGCATTGTAGAGAGTTAATCAAGAAAATTGTGTTCTCCAGCTGGGTAAGAACCTGCGTACCACTGTCTAATCCAGCCTGCTTTGGAGAAACAACATCTTTCTTTAAGAAGTCTCTGGATTGCACAGGTCAGTAGGTGCAATTCAATTCAAAACTGTTTAAAATGAATTTTAAAAAAACTGTTTCTACTTAAACACGTGTATCCATAAATGGGGGTTAAAATAAAAAGAAATATTTTGTCAAACTAAACGTTATGTTTAGTAAGTATAAGTGTTTGGTGGTGGTTTCCAAGATAAAAAAGGGAATACAGGTTCGATTCTTGTCGGGTAACACATTTCGCTTAGAAAGAATTTTCATCTTCTTGACCGGTCGACATTGATCACAATGTTTAAAAGCAGGAATATCCATGCAAACAGTTTTACTATAAGATGGAATGTTTATAGTAATAAGATATTTATCGTATTAAAACATCCATTTGTTGTTTAAAAATGTAGATAGATAGATAGAAAGATAGACAGACAGACTAAGGACATATGAATTAATACTGCATTGTGACTATCAGTTCCAATGCAATCTTCAAACAAATATAGCAAATTTTAAACAATATATGTGTTTGTCTGTGTGCATGCATGAATATATATATATATATATATATATATATATATATATTAAAATTTGCTATATTTATAAGTGAAGCCAAGTGTTAAGAAACAGTATCATTTCATTAAACACAAAGACAAGAGTACTGAACTGTTATGTATTATAGATCCACTTATATGGCATTGAATGCTGGCAGTACGTGAACAACAACTAAGTTTTAGGGAAAATGCTAACAAAATAACACTTGTACATCGAATCAGAAAGAGATAGTTGCAATTTCTCGGACACCTAATGAGGAAAGATGGTTGGTAGAATTTGATACTCACAGGAAATACTGAAGATAAATAGGGACAGAAGAAAACAGCGTGTAACCTACGTAACGAGCTTTTGTAAATGCAGTGTTGATTTGACCACACTATCTCTGCCTCTCTATCTATTTCGCTCTCTCTCTCTCTCTCTATATATATATATATATATATATATATATATATATATATATATATATATATATATATATATATAGAGAGAGAGAGAGGGGGAGAAGAGAGAGCAGTAAGATTCAAGTCCAAGTTTGCAGAACCGTTTATTATTTGAGAACACTTAATTATTTGACATTTCCTTGAGACTATTCATATTCACTTGGCTCAGTGTTGGTCATTGCAATTCACAGATAATAAAGCAAATAAATCTATGGAAAGGCTAAATCTGAAGGAAATTGGGCACAATGCTGAAAAAACGGTCGATTCCTTATACTAATCCCCCCCACTTCAAAATGTACAGGGCTCCACCTAATATGCCCTGTCTTTACAAGAAACAGATCATACCAAAAAATAGTGTAATGGTGCTATATTTAGACTAAAGCTGCTCCGTTCGTACTTTCTCGTCTTGATGGGGTTCAAAAGTGTCTACACGCCATTGTGGCTAATTAGTTATCTTCCACTCTCTAACCAATTTTCCCACAGACGAAATGTCGTAAGCCTCTTGCTGCTTTATCGCTATTTCGATAGCCTGTGTTCCGGCAAGCAACATGCCTTAATTCCACCAGCCCTAAACTTTACAACTGAAACCTGCCATGTCACTCACATAAGAATGAACCATCCCCATTCCCTTTGTCTTCCATTAGTAAGAAGGAAGTTCCACTTGGACAGCTTTTTCCCAAGAACCACTACGTTGTGGGACAGATATCCTGTTCACTACAATTTTAACCTTTTCATGTCTAGGATTAACCGTTATCTTTTCTACATATTTTCATAAACTGCATTTCTTAATTTAATTCCGTAATGCTTTGACTTGAGTGGCTCTTGGGCCTTGTTTTAGGTGAAAAATTAGTAACTAAAATTCTTTCTTGTTATTTTACTCTTAGTCCACAGCCCAAATTGCGATTAATCTAAACCTAAATTCTTTTAGCCGTTTTAGGTCGAATCAATTTGCAGAGACAAGAGGAATTTGACTTTGCCAACCATTTTCTTTTTCGCTATTATTTTGAATTCAACAGAGTTTTATCATTTCAAATTACAAGATAATTCGTTCAATAAACCTCAATGAGTATCCGATTCGCACAGAGCGACTAAAGGTCGCCTTAAACCACTTCTTGATATCCGCATGTCGAGGGCGAGCCTGCGACAGCCGCCATACATATGCGTGGGCGTGCTGAAACATATTTTTACAAAGAGCTACTTTTAAATGTCATTTGTCAGCTTCTTGTTCTTACAAGAATCGGGAATTGACGAAGGGTTTCAATACATGCGCCATGAATATGATCTTGTATCAAACTTTTTATGGATCAATTTTAAAATGCCTTGTACATTAAAAATCGATCATAGGACAGAATATTTTTAAGCATTTAAATGCATCTTCAAAGATGGATGATATTAATATTTAATGATAGATGGCTGAAGATCGAAGGTTAACATGGCTCTCCACTGTTTCCCTTTTTTAATTATCAGCGAATAGCCATGTATTCTTTTTATTATTGTTGCTTTTTTTTTAATCGTAGAGAGCCCCCACCCCCATTGCTTTATAATTCAGAATGTTTCTTCTATTAGACTAGTGGCAGGTAAAGGCTAGGGAATCCAGCCTACCCTCCTTATTTAACCTATAGATAGGAGGAGAAGGATACTTATAATAATTATCCAGTTACAATAAGATAGATAGATAGATGCGCTGGAGAGACCATATTCTCTTTAATAAGATTTCAAGAATTTACAGGCTAGTAGACGAATATATATATATATATATATATATATGTGTGTGTGTGTGTGTGTGTGTGTGTGTGTGTGTGTGTGTGTGTGGATTAATACGGATAAATTTAAATTGTCACTTAGCTGATTGATGTTATATTCAGCTTCATTCGCACCTCGAGTCTAGAGTTTCGTAGACATTTTAGTAATTGTTCTGTCCACTCTTCAGTCATTTTAGCGCCTGATGATTGCGTGAAATGGCATTAAACTGTTAGTTGTGGTCTGCCACAATTCACTGGAAAATTAACATACATATATATATATATATATATATATTTTCAAAATTTCAGGATCATTTTTCAACTTAATCAAGATTATCTTCGCACTCTCTAAACTTATAACTTTCTGTCCTGGGGTAACAAGGTGCCTCATGCGTTTCACGTACGATTTCATCTTCAAGTTTTTTTTCACTGCTCTTTGGACTGTCATTGCTGAAACTCCTCTCTCATGTGCCAAACATCTTATGGATTGAGTTGGATCTTTTCTAATTGATCTCTTTAGTTCTAAATTGAAATGATTATCCCTCTTCTTGTTGTGAACTCCTGTTCCAATTTTCCTCTCTACTATCCCCGTTTTTAAAACTTATTCACCGTTCTCTGGGTAGCTCTTGAATGGATTTGAAGATGGAAGCCAGGGTATGAATGTTGGTACCATTACTGAAGACCTGGATTATCTTTTTTCTCTCACCATTGTTCAGTGGGGAAGACAGTGGGGCTGACACAAAACGATTCTATACTATTCTCTTTCTAACTGAATAACTGAAAGAGTTTTTCAGTGATTCTTTCGACAAATGGTGTCAAGATGGCTAAAAGTCTTATCTGAAAACCTGAAAAAAAAGAAACTAAATTTTTTCAGTGTTTTTTTTTAAATATTAAACATTTTGTACGATAGACAATTTTGCTGTTACGCGATTTGGACAATTCCACTGTATATACACTTTAATTTTTCTTCCCACTAAATTCGGATTTTCCATCATTGAAATGTTGATTTTAAGAAGTCACTCCGACCCAGAAATTTTCAGCTCCCACTGAATATATATATATATATATATATATATATATATAATGGGTGGGCCAAAAGTAGGCATATACTTAGTAGCTAAGCATTTTAAATTTTTCAAAACACTTTATTAAATTTATATTTATTTGTTACAATTCTATTTGTTCAAAACTGTTTATGTAAAATTGTTTAAATTTTTAGCCCAGTTTAATCTGTTAAGTGCTCAAAATGGCCTCGAACCTCTCCAGAAGACTATGACACACAGCACAGCATGAATCCCGATCTGCATCAATTTCAATAAACACTTCTGAGATGTACACTTTTAATTCGTCCGTTGTGTGTGGGGGAAAAGGAATACTCTGACAAACCTTGTTCTTTACTACATGCCCCCTCCTCAAAAGGAATCAATTGGAGTTAGGTCAGGTGAACATGATGGCCATTTGAGGCTGCCCCTTCTTCCGAACCAACGTTGTGGAAAGGTTTGGTTAAGGTAGTCCCTTACTGGCTAAACATAATGGGGAGGTACTACACCTTGCTGAAAAAATAGTTATAATTTGGAAAAATTAGATCAAAAACAAATAGTGAAACAAATAGTGAAACCGTAAGCCTAATTTTGGCCCACCTTGAACTTTCTGGTGACTAGCTCTAAGAATTTTTACACTGTTCTCTCTGTGTGCGTATGCGTGTGCACGGAAAAGTGGAAAAACTATTGATAGTAGGGGTCCTCAAACTTATATGATGGACAAGCTCGTGTGACAGAATAGAGTAAGAATTCTTATCAGACATAGTGACCAGAAAGTTGGTGTTTTTCGTCATGAAAACGCTAACGTCTGCCCACTCCTATCAGGTTATCTTGTTTTTGGCTCTCTCTCTCTCTCTCTCTCTCTCTCTCTCTCTCTCTCTCTCTCTCTCTCTCTCTCTTAGCTCATATTCTTCATTGTGCTGCTAATAGTTTTAGTACGATCTAAGCTTGGCCATCGTGAATTGTGAGGAACAGATAGGATTTGTCCCTGAGGAATCTGTTGAATTATAACCATCGTCCCAAGTTAATCTCATAAATCTTCTATATATTTTGGTCCTACATAATTTTTCATTGTCCCCAACTGTTATATTGTTTACAAAATAATTTCGTTTGTTAACTCTCTTTTCCTCGCTTCTTTTTGCAGATTTCGCCTACCGGAAGTGTATGAAAGAACCGGCATGCTGGAAAGAGACCCACAATATTAAACACTGTGTCTCGCATAAAATGAAGAACTTCATTGCCAAAGTGAGTTTTCATCATTATTACTATCATCATCAAATCCAGGGGAAGAGTAGTGGTTAGCGTGTTCCTCTCGCAAGCGATTGTTCGGAAACTCATTCCTGAAACACAGTTCCATAGATCTGTAAAATAACAATAGTCCTACTGTGGGATTTATAACTATGGCTTAGTGCATCAAAATGCCAACGAAGGCAAAATTATTATTATCATTAAAATAATTGTTTCGCCAACTTCCCAGTTGAAGAGCTTGTCGGCTTTGAGACTAGCATTCAAAATCCTTGATGTTTTCTAGCTTCGACCACTGGCATCAGTAGTCGATGTTCTGCCACTGCAGTATTTCTGGAAAAGTACCTTCGAAATACATGCTTCTATGTTATCAACATATATTATGTTGTATGATATCAGTTCAGTTATGTGCCATGCGTGATACACGCTTAGGCGATCATATATCTTTCGATATCTTTGACTGACGAGGCAGATTTTTTCCCGCAGTAGGATGACATTTCTTTCTGTAGTAGACCAGTTGCCTTAAATTCTTGCCTGTCCAGCATTTACCCATAGCTGGAGGGGGAGAAGAAGAGGATTCATAGCTTTCCCAAGGGTATTAGCACGTAAGTGAATATAATGGATTCGACTGGAATTCGAACTCGGCTCTCCGATTTCTCAATCCGAGACGCTATCCACGTCATGATTGATTGACTGATTGATTGATAGATAGATAGATATTGACTTTGTACGATATATTCATAATTTGCAAGACAAATACGTTACTCCTCAACTGCATGTCTTTGTTACACTCACACACACACACACATATATATATATATATATATATATATATATATATATATATATATATATATATATATATATATATATATATATATATATATATATATATATATATATATATATATATATATATATATATATATATATATATATATATATATATATATATATATGTATATGATGTTTTAGTTCTTTCTTTTTTTACTTCCTATTTTGTCCTAGGGTACCAATCTCAGGTGACTACAAGTTGAGTCATCCGAGGTTTTTCAAGCGAGAAATACTGTTATATATATATATATATATATATATATATATATATATATATATATATATATATATATATATATATGGGGGGAAATGATCTCTTCCACCCTAAAACATCTCATGTTTAGTCTTATGGTCAAATTTGGCAATTTGTCTTGGTCGACAACCTTTCAGCAACCTAGGTCCTGATATGTAAAAATATTATGACTAATGACATGTAACAAGAATAACAGCTACGATCTAGTAACAATTATTTATATCACCGTCAAAGTTATATATACAGATAAACCGGCCTCGAGTTCTTCATCTTCGATTATTTCCTTCTTTGGCTTTTTTTGCTACGGTGCGCTTATTATTATTTTTTTTTTTTTTTTTTTTTTTGAAATAATTTTCTCTGCTGCACGATTATTTTCTCCTGTATTTATAAAAATTATGTAAAATTTCCCGTCGGAACATTTACTTGAATCGATGCGCTTAAAATGAAATTATAAGTTGTATATTCCACATGGTTATGTCTATTTTTAATGGGATTTGTATTTTGTACCAACGTGTATATAAATATATTCTCCTAGCATTTAAATGATGAGCTTGTTTTCTGAAAACTATTCTTTTTATTTAGCATTTTATAACTTTTCCATTTTTCGCTTTTGCTTCTTGACGTTTGGTTCTAGGCTGAACGGCAGTTACGAGGTGGTTCCAGCAAAGATTCGGTCCAAATCTCCAACGCCCTCGCCGAAGTTACCGAAAATAAAGACATGACCATGGAAGACTTTACAATGGCTTCGCAATATTTTGACATTCTTACGCGTTCTCTTGAAGAAGTGGCGATTGATCAACCAGGAGACGTCGATACACTCGTCAATGTAGGTTTACGTTATTTTTTCTGTTTTGTTTTTTTTGTTTTTTCTTACTATATTTCATTCTTTTTAAGCATTGGTATCGAGAATTTTTTAAGCAAAGTTAGCAAAAGTAAAAACGCAAAAATTAAAATCAAGAAATCAAATAAAATAGCTCTAAAAATTAGAATTAGATATGGCAGTCTTTAGCCCAACCGTTTCAAATTTATGCTGGGATTAAAATCCCAGAAAACAATTATTTTCACCAGGCTGAAAAGTTTGGCCTGCCAACTTTCATTTCTTGCTTAAGAAAGACGATTTTTCTTTCTTGACACCGGGGGTTGATGGGTTGAATTCCTCCCCGTACCTATACGATATTTTTAGAAGTTTCAAAATTTTGGGGAGATAGGGGTAAAAATTAGGAGAAGGAAATAAAGAAAATAAATAAAAAGAAACAAATTAAATTACTCGGGCACATAACAAGGAAAGAGGGTTTGGGGAATCTGATACTCACATGACATACTGAAGGCAAGAAAGACAGAGAAAAATGATGTATAACCTACCTTATCGTGCTTGTGCAATTAGAGGCGGAGCGAGTTTTAGCAGGGATAACAAAGGACAAATTTATTTAGAGCTACAAAGAATAGGAAATTGAGGAGAGCCATGATCAGCAACATCCTGAAGGAACACAGCACAAAGAAGAAGAAGAAGAAGAAGAAGAAGAAGAAGAAGAATTTTACAGAAACAAGAATGGAATCTGAATGGAGTCTTTGGTCGTCAATGTTTGGAATCCTAAAATTAAGGTTTTCCTTATCGTTGACTTATTTTTTTTATTTTTTTATTTTTTTCTTTATATTTTATTTACTTATATGTTTATTTTGGTTAGCATCGCCATTCATGGTTTTCTTTTTTTAAAATCCAAACATTTCACATCGGCTTTCTGCAATTAAAACATTCATCCGGTTAGTGTTTGTTTTTCTATATACAGTTCCAGGCTCTGTGGGTGTCACAGATTCCATTAAGTAAAAGCAATCTCCTTGCCTGTATTTATTTTGTTTAGATACAGATGCAAATACGGCACAAGATTTTATGTGGGTTGGTGCAAAAAAAATACCTGGTTTCCTCTCTCTGATATACCCGTCACCCTCGAACTGTTATTGCGATGCGGGGGTAATGTCTGGAGAAAAGATCTTTGTTTTCTGGTCGCCTACGTGAAAGAAGTATTTGTTAACCACCCTATAATCGCAAAATACGATACGAAGTCATTGCTTGGGTTCCTCATATAATACGGTATATAAATTTTAGTTCCTTTTTTTTTACGAAGGTTTTTGAAAGTAGTACTTGTTTCCTGAGGTTTTATCGTTGATATCAAGGTGCAGTCTCTCAACTGCCACCCTGCAAGATTTCCCATAAGGAATATGGACAGGAATATCCTACACAGAGATTCAAACATTGGCACACAACGGAGACATATAGAGAAAGCTGGTCAGGTGCTCAGCTGCGCAATGACCCTACGATCACACCCGGTCATGTTACGGATGATGTTGGCAATGATTATCTTCATGGTATAATGCTGATGAGTTGGGATCAAGTATCGATTGGAAATCGACAAAATGTTAAGATAAAGAACGAATAGAAAATGTTTTTCAATCTAACAATTTTATTAAAGCTTCATCTTAGAATGAGATATGGAGAAGAAGAATCAAAGGAGAAAGAAATTCTATTTTTACATTTGCGTTGTTTGATTTTCATTGGTTAATCATGTTTCACTTACATTCGACTTGTTAAACAAACGTTAGTATGCTGTTGACTCTAAATCTCATTGCAATGAGGTGAAGCTGTCTAGAAGGGAGATTTTTGCTTTATAATAACCCCCGGCCAAATACTGTATATCTTTGCCACCTTACAATGCCAGAGATTTATCCTTGGGTCACGAGTCCTGTGAGTTTAATGAGAAGGTGATATCTGAAAAATGAAGGCACAGTCATCAGAGTATTTATTTTCATAATGTCTTTTTGTGTGTGCCGTGTCGCTGCAGGACGTGGAGGTGGATCATGTTCTTTATGAGACGGAACTCTGTTCAACACAGGCTACACTTGCTTTTCGGGTCACCCTCTCAAAGCTTGCATTTATATGCGATTCGACAGTGCTGAAAATATTCAATCCTGACACATCATCGACGCTGATATTTCTCTTCTTCAGATAATGGGGAAGTGTTGTCTGGAATTTATTCATCCCAGATCATCTTGTCACACATTCGGCGACATACAGAAGATTTGATTTCGTTTCGCTTGTTTAATGTCATATCAACATCCTTATGGGTCATTTAATGCCGAAATTTAATTTTCTTGGGAGCTTTGGTAATTTTTTTTTTCAAAATGTATTGTTGATAATTTTTCTCTTAGTTTCCAATAATATATTTTGTTGGTATACTTTTTTTTTTTTTTTTTACTATGTACATGTATTGTTGGTAATCTTACTATAAAAAATGTATTTTTATACTTTCATAATGTTTTGACCCCAGTTTGAGAGTTCAATATTTTGCCAGGATTGGGCCCCGTAAAAGATGCTACCCGAGAAGAACAGCAATCAAAAGATGTATTCACGCCCCTCAAAACGTCCAAATCAGAAGCCTTACTGCCTGATGTGGTTACATACAGAAGAGTTATACTCATGAGAGTTCTCTAAATACATGGACAAAATTCTAAAAGATATATTTTCACCCCAAAATGTGATCATTAGACGACTTAGTTTGAAGATCTGTTTAAGTTTATGTCTACGCTGTCCCTATCTATATATCTATCTATCTGTCTGTCTATATTTATATATATGTGTTTGTGTACACACACACACACACACACACACACACACATATATATATATATATATATATATATATATATATATATAAACAACATTAATTCAACACTCCGAGGTGACAGGGTGTTTCATACTAGACGCATCAATCTGAGTGTTGATTTCTATGTTCACTTTTATATTTCCATACGCTCTATCTCTGATATTGAGCACTTTATCCCATAAATATAGCACACCTTTAAAATATTTCCCCCATATATATAATGTGTGACATCTCGTATACACGAGTTAGTCGTTGCTTGGAAATTTTTCATGCAACAAAAACAGACTATTGAAAAGTAATTGTCATCTTTGATAATGGCTTATGTAAGTCGACAGCTTAGATTGGATTTAAACATGTATCAAT
The DNA here is from genome assembly GCA_903632075.3 of Acanthosepion pharaonis. Lineage (NCBI taxonomy): Eukaryota > Metazoa > Mollusca > Cephalopoda > Sepiida > Sepiidae > Acanthosepion > Acanthosepion pharaonis. Next base: position 2,558,617 of record CAHIKZ030004620.1, on the reverse strand, counting down.
ATGGTGATTTCCTTTCTTCTTTCAATGATAATGTTATTAAGCTTATCAGACAATATGAAAGGAACTTACTTAAAATAAATAGACAAAACTTGTCTATATTATTTAATGAAACATGCATTAATGAAAAATTGCTGCCTAAATATACACAATATATATATATATATATATATATATATATATATATATTATATATATCGATGCAACCTTTTCCCAAAAGAGTCACGACACTTGACGTCATTGTAAATGCGACAGTCTTCCATTATACACACTCAATCAGTGGCGACTCAATGCCGGGTAAGTTTCCTCACGGTGGAATATCTGTTCACGCGTGCGCATTGGCAGCCTTGATAACCAGTTGTCTAGTTCAACGCTGCACAACCGGTTCTTTTATATTTTCAAAGCTGTTAGGAACTTTTTGAACAGGCCATAAATGCCGAAATATGATCATGTTCTAGAATGTTCTCAATTCCCTTTTTGTAAGCTCCCATATTTTCCTGATTCGCCATTCTGCTTCATCAATTACATGTACTTACAGTTCAGAAAGCCTCATACAAGAAAGTCTCTCACCATAGATCACCTGATATAACTGGGGGCGTGACCTTTGAGCACCAAAGAGCGCTCATAATTTTGAAAAGTGCTCGGCAGATGACACTATATTTACTGTCACATGTGCCTAAACAGACAATCGGACAGACATGAATGTGAACATGTAAATAAACACGTATACAGAACCTACTGAGATAAATCGGACAATGAAATTGTCGCTCAAATTTAGTCGACATTTCACATTATACGCTATGTTAAACTAGCTGCAGTATGACATGAAAATATGATAGACAGATAGATGTACAGAGAGAGAGAGAGAGAAGAATATACTGTGATAGATAGATAGATAGATAGATAGATAGATAGATAGATAGATAGATAGATAGATATTAAGAAAGTGTGATAGATAGATATTAAGTGTGATAGATAGATAGATAGATAGATAGATAGATAGATAGATAGATAGATAGATAGATAGATAGATAGATAGATAGATATTAACAGAGTGTGATAGAAAGAAGGATAGATAGTTACGAACAGACTGGGGTAGATACAAAGAAGGATAGACAGATAGATAGATATAAACAGATTGTGATAGATAGATAGATAGATAGATAGATAGATAGATAGATAGATAGATAGATAGATAGATAGATAGATAGATTCATTGGATTAAAAGACCCGGATAGATATATAGATAGATAGATTCATTGGATTAAAAGACCCGGATAGATAGATAGATAGATAGATAGATAGATAGATAGATGAAAGACGGCTTCGGGAATTAACACACACAGAATATATCGAAGGTTGGAGAAACAAAGGCAAACGGCAAGTAAGCAACGTAATGTAAATGCATGAAAACAGAGAGTGGTACAGATCGTGCAAAGACAAATAAGACAAAGGATAAGAAGTTGTTGGCAGCTACGATCGATCACGTCCTGAAGGTGCACGGCACACAGAAGAAGAAGAGCAGCCCTTATTAGTATACTTTATTAGTATACTTTATTAGTATACTTTATTAGTATACTTTATAACAGTATCTTTGACTCCTTTGGAAGCCATCAACATTTTTGTTTTCAGTATAAAACTTCTGTATTCTCATCAGTCTATTCCGTAATCTAACCAACAATTAAATCTCTACATTTTATGTTACTTTACTTAATAGGATGTTGTAAAAGTCAGCAGTAATATGATGTCCAGTAACAAGTCAAAGGTTTGGAACAAACTGTCTGCTGAAGAGAAAGTCAGATCTGCTAGTAATTTGTTACACACAGTGGATAAAGCTACAATGACTCTTGTGGACGCCATCGATAAACCAGATGTTATCAAACGCTCTGATGAAAACGTCGGTAAGTTGAAATTCGTTTTTCTTAGAAACAAACAAAAAAATCCATGTCATATTGTCTACTTCAAAAAATTCCCCGTTTATAAAAAGCAAAACTTTAAAAAAAAGTAAATATCAATTGAATCAGTATTTATAAATACATACATACATACATGTAGGTATATATAAATATCAGGGATCCTGGACAATTCTCATGGTTTTGAATTCAGAATTGTCCTTCTCTTAGATTGGTTAACAGCTAAGTGTCCCTGTATATTTAAGAGAGAGAGAGAGTGTGTGTGAGAGAGAGAGAGAGAGAGAGAGTGAAAGAGAATATTAACTGCATCGATAAACCATTAATATTTTGAAGAAACTCCTTCTGAATACAAAACGTGCCACGTATTATTACTAGTTGTAGTAGTAGTATTAGTAGTAGTAGTAGTAGTAGTAATATTTTCTTTTGTTTCTAGTGTATACTCATTTCTTTTCGGGTCCCGACCAGAGACCTAATCATATCATGACATTTTCCACTGAGAAGTTTTGAAAAACAAAGAACATAACTTTTACATAGATAAAGGCCTTCGTAAGGTGTGGGCTGTGCTTGTAAGGACAATTTTCTATATTTCTTTAAGGCACGGGCTACCAGGATTTCCTTCAATGAGTCTAATGGAATCTTTTCTAATCAATCCTAGGGCTCCAACTACAACTGGAATTGTTAATGTCCTCATCTGCCACATTTTTGAGATTTCGATTTCAAGGTCCTTGTATTTTGATAGTTTTTTGAAAATCTTCAGGGACTGACATGTCAATAAAAGGCACATATTGTCCTTGCGGTCTCTAATTACGATGTCAGGGGAATTTGTTTTGATTGTTCGGTCTGTGTCTATTGTAAAGTTCCATAAAATTGTTACAGGTCCTAATCTCCGTAATCGGGTCAGGGTGATGTTCATACCAATTTCTTTCCGTGACTGTATCATATTTTCCAGATCATCATCTAGTCTTCTGTAGTTTCAAGATATCTTTCAAGGACAATTGTTGTAGTTTTGTAAGACAGTTCTAATTGAACTAATCCTCTGCCTCCTTCGGATCTGGGCACATACAGACTATCAACATCAGCTTTGGGATGATGCATGCGGTGGCAGATGAGAAACTTTCTTGTTTTGGCGTCCATTCGCTTAACGTCATTAAGGATATTAAAACTTTATTGCCCCAAAGGGACAGCCAAGGTGTTTATGGCAGATATTGTTTTTTTTAATTCAGCTCGTTATTCAGTACAAGACGCACACGCTTGCATTGCTCCTTTCTTATCGTCTCCTTCATTTGGCTATGCTGTATACCATTATTATTATTATTATTATTATTTCAGCATTTGCTCAGATAAGAGCTTAATATCTGGTAATTAATACAGTGGACCTCAACGAGCATCCTTAGGCATCATGCAATTTTCCTCTGTCTCTAAGTGTTTATCACTTATCAAATTATTCTTGCCGTTTCTCAGAGGCTTCCATTCTACAACAGTTATACTGGGAAATCAATGCCAATTTTCTTTATCCATGTTTCCATTCTGCTAGTCACCATACCAAGGGCACTAATGACAACTAATAAGATTGTGACCTTCTTCAACTTTCAAAGGCTTGCGAGTTCAGACTTCAATAGGTCATTACTTCGTCTTCTGCTTTTTGCTCTACCCTTCTCTAAAAAAGGCACGATGAGTTATTTATTATTATTATTATTATTATTATTATTATTATTATTGTTTGTGTGTTATTTGTGTGTTATGTTTCCTACTTTGTATCCTGTAGAGCCGGGTCCAAATTATGGTTCTTATGTCCTACAGGGGAATTGTCATTTTCTTAGTATATGGGATGTTCCAAGTAGGGCGATCTTCTGGGCATCTTGTTTCCTGGGACACTGTAAGTAATTGTCCATTCCTTTTCTCACGAGACCCAGAGTTCTGATGACTATTGGTACGACAGACTCAGTCTTCATTAATCTCGATTTCCTAGTTCTTATATTTGAACACTTTCTTGATAATTTTTATGGAGGTGTTTCTCTCAGATGGTACTTCTATGCCAATAAGCATACACTTCCTGATAAGATCAGGTCTATTGGCTTTTATTTCCCTGTCAGTGTGAATTGGCATATCCCAGAGGATAGTTACATCATAATTTTGGGTAACTGTGTCTGGTTGGTGCTCATACCATCTCTCAGTGGTTTTGATTTTGTGCTTCTTGCATATCTTTCAGTGCACACATGTCACTACTTTGTTATGTCTCTGGGATAAATTCATTTTTTACCAGTTCCGGACATCCTGAAATAATATGATCAATAGTTTCATATTTTCCGCAGATCTTACATTTTGGATTAGTTCCATCCTCGATTATGTGACATGACCTGGTTGGGAGGCTTTTGTCCTGAGCTGCAATAATTAGGCTTTCGGTCTCAGCTTTCAGCCCGATGCTCCTCAGCCACTGATGTGTTTTCTGTTAGTCCACATTTGCTTCTGTCGTTATTATTATTATTATTATTATTATTATTATTATCTGTGAGTATCAAATTTGTTAGTACGAGACAATTTTTCCTTTTTAGAGAAAAACCCACCCAAAATATCCTTATTTCCTCTCACCTTTTAACTTGCCGTGAGCATTCTAGAATAAAATAATTTATTAATTAATTTCATTTTTAAAGATTTGGAATTTCCAATCACACCTTTTATTCAAATCATTCTATTTGAAACTCATGTGTATGTTAAATGTTTTCATTTTTATCCCGCAGTTTGTTCGTGAATTAAATTTTAATACCTATTTGTCTTTTTTTGCAGAAGCTGAACTTCGTGTTTTGAATGTTAGTAAAATTGCGGAACCAGAAGTAACTTATAAACCAAGTTCAGGTGGATCCTTTTCACTTCCCAGTGAAAACCTTAGACGCATCAGCAAAGGTAGAGTACAAGATGCTTTCTATTTTGAACGCTTTCTCAGATAGATAGATAGATAGATAGATAGATAGATAGATAGATAGAAAGAACGGAAGAAGATTGTGTTGCGCCACTCTTTTATCTGGAAACGCCCTGATAGACATGTAGATAATTAAATAGGTTAAATTCCAGTTCTTATTATTTTTAGCCATTTAAAGAATCCAGATTCGATATATTTTTAGAATTTAGTTTCCTTAGCTTTATTGGTTGAAAAATATCGCTTTGTTTTTGAAGATTTCTCAGGTTTTATTTATATGGTTGGCTTCAAAAAGCTTTTTACCGTTTTGATTGCTATCCTATTTGGAAAGGAACTGCCCAGTCGCCACTTTCAAGTCTGGATAGTGTCCAAAAACGTCTCCGTCCTTGTGGGTGACACATTATTTTGCATCTGAAGTTCACTCTCTCACAGGCGACACGTCACAAGCCTCATACTGTTCTATCGCTATTTCCATGTAAAGTTATCAGACGAACTGCATTCCTTAGTCTAACCAGTTCTAACTTTTACGGCTAAAACCCGCCCTGCTACGCCCATTGTAGTGAGCCACCCTCATTCCCTTCGTATTCCATTGGTGAGAAATTCCACTCGAGAATCCACTGCCCTGTGAAACCGAATCCCAAAAGGATATTTTCCCGATCACTATTAATGACTGTTCAAGTCTAGGGTTAACCGTTATCCCTTATCCCACATATCTGCCTAAATGGACACTGCCTCTTACTCTGTAATTTCTGCCTCAAGTGGCTCTTGGAACTTATATTTTAGATCTGTGCTTAATCTCGTCATAATTCACCATGAAGTTGGGTTGGCTATCGTGCTGTCTATGAAAAACAAACTTCCATGATATCAGATATGATTCAAATCAATTTAGAACCTACTTTGGAAGATACACAGCAAGGTACTTTGGAAGATACACAGCATAAAAAGTTGTAATAAAAATCAACAATGGCATGAAGAAGGGATTAACCCAATGATTTTCGTAGGTGGGCAGCGAGAATTTTTAACGGTCATTAATTAAATTATTTTCGAAAGTAGTCCAGAACACAATAAGCTTACATATCAAAATGAAATCCCTTTTTAATTGATTATACAAGTAAAACATTGTTATAATAAATAAACGTATAAATTTTACACATACGAGTTATGCAAATGCAGAAAATCGTAGCTAGGAACAACGAAAATCTCACAATTGCAGAATCCGTTATTTTACCGGTCTTTTGTGCATGTTTGGCGAAGAAGACGAAAAGGAAATGTTAAAACTTGCGCTCTCAGACAATTTCTCGGTGTATTAATGATTTATCTGAAAATATAGAATTTCAGGTAATATATCACCTGAAAGAAGTAAACATGTTTGCAATTCACTTGGATGAATCTACTGATATTAGTGGTAAACCCTAACTTTTAGCATTCAATAGATTTGTTTGCAAAGGAGAAATCATAGAACAGTTTCTATTTGTCGACCACTCCAAACAACAGCAAAAAGACAAAGATATTTTCGATTTGAACTTGTCATGCAACTCCTGCATAAGGATTTCAATGGATCGAGCCTGGTCTATGTCAGATGTAAAAGATAGTTTAAGAAAACGTCAAACTCGGAGATCTCATTAAATTTCATTAAATGTTAAATTATAATAAACAGGAAAATTAATAAATATAATTTTTTTTAAGAATTTGAATTTTCTTTTTTTATTATAAATATTTTTGCTTGTGTTGATAATCATAAAAATCATAGTTTTTACTATTTTTTCATCATTTAAGTGTGCCGCAGAAGTTTAACTTCAAATTCAAATGAGATTTTTTAAAATGGTTTCAAAACATTGGACTAACCAAATGCAACAATGAGATGAAGAAAAGACTAAACACATGTGAAATATTTAACACACTTCATGCATATTCTCAATAAATTCTAAATACAAAGGTAACTCCGAAGAACATATTAGTAGATAATCAAAATGTATAATTAACAAACGAATCAAGGGCGAATTTGTAAATATTCCAATATGAATCCTCATTGAAATATTAAGCCATTTTTTAAATCAAATTCTCAACATGGATGTTTTAAATTGTGATTTAAATTTTGTCTAATAGAAAAAGTTAATTGGATTTATTTATTCATTTGATTTATTTCTTATAGGCAAACTTGCTAAAGTCGTATTTGTGACGTACCACAGTATTGGCGAGCTGATGCCAACAACGTCGACGCGGACGACGAAAGGAGAGAAAGAAGTTGTTATTCAAAGTCAAATTATTAGTGCCACAATTGCTGACTATCATGGTGAAGTCCTGCCCAAGCCAGTCATTTTCTCCATGAAACACACGAAGGTAACATATATATATGTGTGTGTGTGTGTGTGTGTGTGTGTGTGTGTGTGTGTGTGTGTGTGTGTGTGTGTGTGTGACAAAGAGAGAGAGAGAAAGTAGGGTTAGAGCATCCAGGAGTACAGGTACCCTCACCCTGACATTGACCTGAATTATAATAACCTTGATAAATATCAATTTATCACCGACTCAGCCATTAAAATCTCCCAGGGTTCCACAGTCGGTGGAGTCGGTATAATTCTCTCTTCTAAAGCCACAGGAAATTTACTATCAGTTGAAAAAAATATCTGATCGCATAATTGTTGGTGAATTTAACAATAACCCTCAAAGCACATTCATTGCTTGTTACTGCCCAACACAAGTGACGAAAAACTGTAGATGACTTTTACTCTGATTTGAAGAGAGTAACTTCCTCGTTATCTCAGGCGATTTCAATGGTCAAATAGGGTAGGAGGATGCTCCATTCACATATAATAATGAAACTAACCAAAACGGGGAAAAACTGACAGACTTCGCTCAAGAGTTCCAACTCCAAATTAAAAAAAAAGCATCCAAACCGTCCGTGGACATTCCAACATCCAAATTGTTTACATCCTCGTGAAAAACAAATGAAAGGAAGAGTGTTCGTAAAACCCAACCATACTCGTCCTTTTCTTTTTGTCGGTTCTCATTATAGAATTGTTTCCATACATGTCATTCTTAGCCTAAGGTCATTCAAACCACCAGTACCAGACCCCATGAAACAAATCGACTGGGCCAGGGTATCATCAAACAGAACTTTGAGACACTCTTTTGCTGTAGATGTTAAGAATCGTTATGAAATGCTCTTTGATCAATTTGATGACATTGAAACACGATACAACAACCTTATATCATCTACAGAAGAAATCGTACTCTGCAAACTGTCAAAGAGGGAACAGTTACAGCACACCCACATTGGGTTGGACATTGAGAATCCGGGGACAACAATACGAGACCGGGAAAGACTGTGGAAAGGGATTGTCAATGGAGTTCCGACAAACCATAGGGAGTCCAATGGATGATGATGAGGGAAATGGCGAGAAAAAGACAAATATAGAGTTAGTTAAAGTCCACCGGATGTGTTTTTTCATAACAGCAGTACCAATCGGTAATATTAAAATCACTCAAAGCTGTTGTAGAAGAGAAAAAACACGTATCTGCCGAATTAACATCTTTCACTTCATAATAACCAGAATTATTTGCTCTTTTTTTTTACTTGCTATCGTTCTAACAAAACGAAATCACATTTTTATTACATTTTCTCGATAAAAATGTCCAAGTGGAATAATTCTAATTCCATACGATTTTCTATTTGTCTTTAAATATCTTCATTTTCTAAAAAATCTATGCTGAAAATTACTTGAACTTTATCATTTACTATTGTATTGTTGTATTTATCGTAATGTAAACAGAAAAAATGTCAAATTGGGTTTGCGATTATTTTTTCAATTGAATTTTGTATAGAAAGTCTTTGTAAAATGCTTTCTTGATTGGCATACATGTTTTCTTTCATTCTTGCCACGCCTTTATGTAACCAAAAATTGAATGCGAATATTTACAAAACTAGTTTCTCCCAAAAATGATATTTTGTTAAGTCTTTATTATTATTAGATCATTACAAGTGAGTCTATGACCCAATATATTTTCTGCTGTAGCTGTCTATATTTCTGAGATGAAGTATTATGTACATTATTTACATTATTCAGACTATTGTCCTCATCTCTGTCGCCATATTTATTACAACGTTTTGGCCGTTGTACGCTCCGGTCTTCTTCAGGTGGTTGGAATGTCGAATTTCACCCACCTGAAGAAGGCCGGAGCGTACAACGTCCGAAACGTTGCAATAAATATGGCGACAAAGACGAGGACAATAGTCCGAATAATGTAAATAATGTATATTTTCTGCTGTTAGTTTTAAAGAGACGACTTTTCCTTTTCTTAATGTGGCTATTTTGCTTAAATTTCTTTCTTCTTTTTTTTTCATTTATAAAATGTAAACTTGGCAATTTTCTAATGTATTTAAGTAAAATTTTCACTTCCCAAAATTACAATGTATAGTTTAGATATATGAAAAAATAAAACGTCAGTTTTAACTGACGCCAGGAGGATATAGGTTTATTTTCAATTTACCCTTTTCCACGTGTATACACTGATTTGCTCTGATTATTTATTTTTGGTTTATTTATTTTGAATTTTCCGTTTTAATGCATTATTCCTTTGAACAGCTCACCATTGTCAAAACAAAAACAATGTCATCTACTGTTTACAGTGCAAGGAAGATAAATATGTTATCTTCTTTTGCACTCATGGCATTAAAGTTTTTTTTTTACTTAATATTCAGCCAATACAAAGCACAATTTCAAAAACTAAATATTCTATATCTGGGAAACGATATCATTCACCACCCCTACCCCCCCTCACCCCGATTGAAAGCCGGTAATTTAGGTTGCGCATTCTAACCAGTGTTCACACTGACTTAGCAAATTCCAAAGAACGCTGGTGCCACCAACCATACATAATGCTATCCCATGATTTTTGGCACGTTGGGATATGTATATATTATTAGACATAGATTCTAAAATTTTTAAATTTTCGTGGACAATTTTTCCAACTGTTTTGTGGACATTTTTGAAAGATAGAAAGCCGTGGAGAATCATCTCCCATCAAGTTATGGTTCTACACTGCTTTTTGTTGTTGTTGTTGTTGTTGTTGTTGTTGCTCTTAGCAGTACATTATGGTTACATTTTATCTTGGTGGCATTTATCCCTCCCCTTTCTTTTGATCAAGTTTGTCGAGTAGTTTACTCACTGCTTTCTTTTGTTACCCTTGTCATAGATGTACCCTGTCAGGGTAAAGTCTACTAGTTTCTTTTTTATAAAGTTTCTAGATTAAAATCTACAATTCATTCTTTGTAAATACCTTTAATAATTGCAATGATATGAATAACCGTTTTCCATACAGACATTCATTGACTGAATAATTAGCGATGTTGTCGGTTGGAATTAATAAAAATTTTGACTGAAATATTTTTACATAAAAATACGTTTCACAATTCCACTGTTTTCTTGCATCAATGACGGTTTCCTTCCTTATATATTGTTTCAGGTGACGTAGAATGTCAACATTTTAATATCATTATTCCCCCTTCTAGTTAAATAGGCTACCCATTTTAGTTGTTACAGCTGTTGGGAATATTGAAGTGATTTGTTTTTTTGGTATTTATTACAGTTTTTTTGGGGGGGGGGATTCTGTAGCGCTAGACTATAAGATCTTATGAAGTATTGTCTTTAAGATCTAAAGGATTCATTCACTTGAAGCCATTTTGAATCGTTGATCTGATAAAACAGTTGTATAGAGTTGATAGTATATGACATCCATATGAGAACATGACTCGTGTTCTTAGATTATTTTGATATAATCCTTTTTGATAATAATAATAATAATAATAATACAACTTTAAAATACGTTAAATAACGGGAATTTAACGTATTCGTATGCCAATAGAATTTCTGCCAAAAAGTGCCTAATTTGCAACTAGAGCTATGATGTTAAATTGACATCCTAATTGACCGACTTCAAAGTTTTGCGCTAAAATGCTCTTCAGGAAGGCTGTCTAATACGAAATCCTGAAGTCGGTCTATTAGGATTAAACTATTACCGATTTAATTGATATAATCCGTTTTTATTTAAAACCCGTGTCTATTGAAACATTTCAAATGCAAATCGTTAATTTTATTTCAGTTTAATCCTATTTTTGTTATATTTTATATCTATTATCCACAGGAAACATCACCTGCAAATCAGGCGCGTTATTGAGTTTATGTGATATTAAATTTTAATCATTTTTTTTTTGTACATATTTTTCAGCCTCTGCCTCCCGGTGTTCAACCATTATGTTCATTTTGGAATATGAGTGCCGAGTAAGTAATCAATAATCGATTAATTTGGTGCAAAATCCAGTGACAGAAAAAAGCAATCTATAATTCCAACAGTTGTTCGGAAAAGCACAACATTTCGGCTGTTCTACAGCGTTCTTCAAGTGTACAATCCATAAAAAAAATAGAAAGTTGATTACAGATATAGACAGTGAACAGAAAATGGTAGCTATTATATCGACCGCCTGAACTCCTTCCAAGCGAAACGAGTCGCTCTCAGCTCTCCATGAAGATGATCTCCAATTACTTATCTTCTAATTAAAGAGCACATTGTGATAAATCCCTTAATGGGGTTTCAATTACACACATCTCTATCCAACAACATTATATCTGTAGCTTCCTTCAATTTTCTCACTCTCCGGCGATGTTTTCTATTATTTGGATCTCATCCTAAAGAGAGTCACATATTTCCTTCTTTTTTTTCCAAATATGCTCGACTATACTAAATATTATAACCCCGCTCCCTTACGACGTTTTTTATATCTCTGAAGTTTGACTATATAGGAGAGAACATTTCTGCTATCCTCTATGTATTCTTTGACACGTTTGCATGGGATGTTGTATATGCAGTTTTGTTCAACTCTTGTTTCATGACAGAACAACTCTAGTAATGAGTTTGAGATGGGTGACTGAACCAAAGGTTGTAATGTCTTTTACGCGTAAAGTGTTTGCTGCCTTGTTTAGCCCCTGGGTGTTTTCATTCTTAGGCACAATAAAGGATGCTGAGTTGATACTTCCATCTCGTGTCGTTAGTGTAAGGAATATAACCCTAAAGATTTTCCCATCCACTGAAATATAATTTCTTTCTTTCTTTGTTCCTGCATTTGTACGTTACACTTTCATTGTATTTTCCACTATGTGAGTCAGATAGGTGTGGATTTTAATTGGGTGCGAAGTTACGTTGTTCAACAGGGAATAAATTAGAGAGTACCCTTGAGCGTAAAAACGTGCTGTTGAGAATGGAATCGCCTGTGTTATACACGTTGTTTAGAATGGACTAATCCAATTAGTATATATTCCCCTCCATTTCTTTTCTGTTTGCCTGAAAAGGGAATTGTCTATTTCTTCACAGATTGCACAGTTGAATAAAACCATAGAATTGATCGACTTAAACGTAGAGGAAAGAACGTGGGCGCACATGCTTAATAATAGAAATCAGAATTAAATCCGTTCCAGATGACTGGACGCTTGTATCAGTGTATGCCTACGCCTGCTCAGGTACATTTAAATGGTTCGAAAGTGAATGACAAAACAGAAAAATAAAAAAGAACTTCTTAAACCAAGTTCAAACGAATGAAATGCAATATCTATTTGACAATTTTTTCTTATCAACGTAATTTTATTTCATATTTTAATCATTAATGTGCGTCAAGTTTAACTGCCAGTAACACCGGTTAGGAGCAATTAATAGCGCAAAAGTAAGGGATATTATATTTTATTTGTTTCGAGAAAGCTAACAATAAAGAAATATTATGAAAAGAAGAACATATATTGCATGGAGAAAATGTTTTGCTTCTTCCAATCATGGAAATAATTTTCTTTCTGGATATTAATAATTGAATAAAAATTGTAGTCTTAATCCGAACGGTTACAAATGATAATTGTTAAAATTAATTGTTACTAAGTCCATGCAGCAGAAAAGAGGTAGACATCCCATTCCTTATTAGGAACAAAAATATCTTCTGTAATAAAAATTCTATTGCTTTCCAATAAAAATTGATAGTAAATGTTAAAACTCTAAACAAGATGTTTTGGTCGCGTACAACTCTCGAATTTTCTCTAATTACATATATACAGATATAGGGATTTCCTAAACGTTGAAATTGTAGAGAATCTCGTGAAGGTTGCGCCACTATTCAGTCGTAATCGATTTAGCAGGACAAGCTTACTACAACATTACACCACGTCAAAGTATCCGCAGATATGCAGATATAAATGATGTTTAGATATTATGATTCAGCGGAAAGTTCCTGACTATCCAAAATGGAGGATATGTGTTTGAAAAACGCAGTTTCTATTAAATTTCAAATAGAATGCTTTTAATGCTTTTCTCTTATTTAGACATTTGTATTTTTCGTTTATGAATGAAGAGAATTGTAATCAGATAAAATGTGAGTTTCTTTTATAACAATTAACATGTGAATTGCTTGAGATACAGGATATCAAAGAAGAAAAACGGCCTTACCATAGAGCTTCAACTCGAATGAAAGAATTCTACGTTTTTAGCATTATAAATGGACGAGAATTGTTTTGCAACACGCTGACGTGCCTCACAGAATTTATTATTGTTAAATGTATCGCTAACATTTTGTGTCGAGTTTTACAAACTCCACATTTCGATTAATTTCGCAAACCAATCGATGAAATTTCAATAAGCTAATTTGTTTGGAAAAATACTTTGGCAAAAAACCTACTTTTCGGTTTAATGACTTCTTTAATTTAATTTAACTTTATTGGACTTCATGGTAAACAATAATTTTAAGAAAATTTCTTTTTTTCCAATTTAACAGCGAAAAACAAATTCTTACTCTTGAGCATTCAACATACAACTAGCTATGCATAAATATTTCTTTCAAATTCCAACTTTTTAAAACAATTAGCCTTGTGATTTGTTTATAGTTCTCGCAAACGCAAGGCGAACTGGAATCTGGATTCTTGTATATATAAAAACTTAAAGAAAAGATATGCAAAAAAAAACAATTTTGCATTTTTATTAAATAAGTATTTGTTATTTTAATCATTAATTTTTTTTATATAAATAGTAGGAGTACTTTGCATGTTAAATAATAAAACTTTTAATTTTTCAAATAAATGAATGAAAATTTATTGTACTAAGCTACGCACCCTAGTAAAACCAACTTAATTTCTACCCCCCCACCTTGCCCGTTTGCACTTCTCCCCAAACTTTGGTTGTGATCGGGTCAATGTATAATTATTTTAAAGGGGGTGACGGACGGATGGACGGACTAACGGAAGTCACAGAATTTTATATATAGATTACTTAACTAAATTATAGTGTATTAGTTGAATGATTAGTTCATTTGATGATTAGTTAATGAAATGATTAACTTTTTTTCAGCTCCCGGTCTTACTGCTGGTCTCAAGAGGGTTGTTCGCTTGTCAGTACCAATGCCCAAAGCACGACATGCAAGTGCAACCATCTGACTAACTTCGCCATTTTGATGGACGTTGAGGGAATTAAGGTAATCCTTGATATTTGCCTTAAGAGAATTCGTTTTCCAGGCTGAGGACGGAAAGTGCGACACTAAAATCCGAATGGGATAGCGAAAGATGACTTCCAAAAGCTAAGCAAAGTATTAAGAAACGGAAAATTCTGAACTGAACCTTTTATTACCAAAATAAGAGGTCTGTCTGAAAAGCAACGGAACTGGGTATGTTATGTGAGTTCTGGGCGAAAGATGGATAATCGAGTTGGGTTATCATCTAATATGATATCTTGGGTGTATATAACTGTAATCTGAGCTTTACATTTTTTTTTCACACGCGAGAGTTGTGGCAGGAGAAATTGTGGTTGTTTCACTACGACAATGCACTTGTTCATAACGCCCTGAGCATCCGGCCGTTCCTGGCTGAGAACATTGCCGTATTGAAACAACCTTCCTATTCACCTGCTCTTGCTCCTTCCAGTATTGAATAGAAGGAATGGAAAAGTGCATTAGACTTAAGGAGGTTTACTTTGAAGGGGAAACCAAGTAGTTTGTTGCTTGGAATTTAAATAAATTGTTTGTGGCACAAGTCCCGTTACATTTCAGAAAGACCTCGTATATATGATAGAGAGGGTTTAAATTGTGCTGATCGTCCACAAATTGAATTTACATTTGAGTTACCTTGAAATGGTAAAGTTGAGAAAAGTCATATCTGGTTAACGTTTCCGGTCTTCTACTTGATGACTTCTGATTCGGGTTGCAAATTTAATATCGAGAGCTTATCATAAATACCATTTTCAAAAATCCCAATCTGTTTTCTGTTGCTACAAGAGTATTCTTTTGTTTTACAGTTATCGCTTTCCCACCAAAACGCCCTAAGGATCATCACTTATGTCGGATGCGCCATTTCACTTGTTTGTCTTTTCCTAAGCTGGATTACATTCATGTTGGTCCCGTGAGTATTCATTTATCCAATTATTGGCAAAGGAAACAAAGTTCATATTTTCAAATATAGAAAAGTGTTTTATCCTGACGTTAATCACCAACTACATATTTTCGTTGTTGCTTGTTCTATTCTAGAATCATTCCTGCGTTCGGTATGAATCCATCTTTCTCCCCCAGCTATGGGTTAATAAGTAGGACGTGTATCAGTAAATTCTTACAATCTAAAAAATATTTTCTGGCTTGAAATGACCTGCAGAATGTTGATAAGCCGTAAAAAAAAAACGAATTAATTTTCTTTTTTTATATCAAACACAGTTTGTCACTATTTTTGTGTTTTCGACTTCATGAATTTAAGCGTGGCATTAGATTGATGGCTAGATCTAATAATTTCACTGTTGAAATGACTCGATGTAACCATAAGTTCTATTCAAATAGTTTCTCCTCTCGCTTGTAAAACTCTATCGTAGCTTCTTGCTTTCCTGTCAAATATAATCTACACAAAACTACAACGTCAATCGTCATCTACTTTTATGTTCTTGCATTGCTCTTTCTCCACCAATAAAGTTTTCTCAATTTCTTTCACTCTCAGTAACCTCTTGCG
This sequence comes from Acanthosepion pharaonis, assembly GCA_903632075.3. NCBI lineage: Eukaryota > Metazoa > Mollusca > Cephalopoda > Sepiida > Sepiidae > Acanthosepion > Acanthosepion pharaonis. The sequence goes on along the minus strand of CAHIKZ030004620.1, from coordinate 2,542,787 downwards.
TCTTAGTGGCTTTATCGCCTTGCTAGGGATGAAAAGATTTTTTTTTTTTTTGAAGTTGTCATAAAATTTATAAAACTATGTTAAGACATGCCATCTCAATAGCTGACATTTTTCATGATTTTGCGTGCGAATAGACGAATTCACTGTACACTATTTACATTATTCGGACTATTGTCCTCATCTTTGTCGCCATATTTATCACAGCGTTTCGGCCGTTATAATAAATATGGCGACAAAGATGAGGACAATAGTCCGAATAATGTAAATAGTGTGAATAATACCTCATTTCATAAATATAGACAGATACTGGATTCACTGTAACTGCTCGATTGGGCTCATGTCGGGCGAACATAGTGTCCACACCATTAATCGTATATCTCCAGAATGCTCCTCGAACTATTTCCGAGTAACTTGAATCTGATGACATGGTGCTTTACCTTACTGGATTAAATCGTTTTGGTTACGGTATACAGAGTCCATGAGCGAATCCACACAGTCATCATTCAGTGCAACGTGTTGGTCACCGGTTCAGACCGATCAGAGGACCCAAACAATGCTACACACCCCTAACCATTATTGAACCACCATCAGCTTGTACGGTACCTTGTTGACAATTGGGGTCCATGTTCTCATGGCATTTGCGAACCACTACCATTATCCCAAAACGATTGCAACTATGATTCATCGGATTATACCATAGAGGTTGCCAGTCGTCTAGAGTCAAATAAGCGACATCGACAGGCACAAGTGAAAAATTGACAGGACACCCGAGGAGAATCTTCTGCTCTTGTAACTCATGGAAAGTACAGAACTGACCGGATACATATGAGTGTGGTATCTCTTGAATCAAATATCGACATACGGCCATATTACGTTGAAATAATGTTTCCTGTACGATCACCGAAGTTAAGCAACATCGAGCCTGGTCAGTATCGAGATGGGTGACAGCTTGCGTATACAACGTGCTGTAAGCTCGAATGTGCGGCAATGTAATGGATAATGGCTCGTAATTGGAAATCGGTGAGCCGTGCAATTGAGTTTCGTTATGTTCACTTATATGCATATATTATTGAGAAATATATAAATCCGCATCTTCTCGACCCACCCCAGCTATGGGGTAATTAGTAAAACTTGTATCAGTGAAAATCATTATCCCCGAAAAATTCTTACAATCTAGAAATATTTTCTGACTTTAAATAACATGCAAAAGGTTGATAAGCCGTAAAAAACAAATCAATCGATCAAGGAATAGAATGTCGATGTTATTTGACTCAATGTCGCTTGTCTGTCGTCACGGATAATTCTAACAACCAAATGTGTCCTGCCATGATTTATTAAGGACCCGGGTTATGTCAATGCGCTCTCCCCAATGCTTTCTGTCAATAAACGCCTGACACCGTAGATCAAGAGATGACAACTATCCCCACATTCATGTCTCGTTCCAACTCCGATAATTTACCTAACCTGGCTGGTGTTCGTATTGTCTCGACAGATGCCAGAGCACAATTTGCGTCTATGGGTCTGTACATTTCCATGATGTCAAATGTCTTCACAATTTCAGATACTGAATGTCCAGTACGCCTGGGCCACACTAACATGCCCCGATCGAATTCCGATAATATCGTCATGTCATGAACATCCTAAGCAGTGATTATACTGACTGACCAAATACCATGTCACAGTGGCTCCATGTACCATGACCTTTGCATACTGCCATTCCATGACTTTTCGTAGGTCAATGTAACTCTCTGGGTCTTAATTTTTCAGTTGGAAGAAATATATACTCTTAAAAGCATATCTTTCCCTATTAAAAAATGACCAGGTTTTATTTTAATCAGTTAAATATATATAGATAGATAGATACACACCTTGTTTATTTCTCAGTTTGTCTGTCCATCTCGCTAGTTGTGAAGATTTTCTAGACACAATTTATTTTGTCCTTTGATTATCGCTTTATTTACAGATCGATCCGTGGGGAGAGAAATTCCATTCACAAAAACCTTGTTTTTTGTTTGTTCGCGGCTGAACTTCTCTTTATGGTCGGCATTCACAGAACCGATAATAAGGTAAGTTTTTTGTTTTTTTTAGTCAGCCTTATTTTCAGTTTTAAATGAAATCAGCCAAGTAAATATGAACTCTTGACTAAGGGAAATAACTCATAATATACTTACTGGGCTTAATTAAATGTATACATTAACAGGGGTTAAGAGAAATAACGAAATGACAAAATTTGATTAAGAGCTACAAAAGATAAGAAATTCTGATAGCCTACGTCCTGAAGAAGATCATTTAGTAAATAAGAAACGCTAAAAAAACAACATCGCAACTGATCTGCTGTGTGTCTGTTTTATCATATTTTAATATTACATAATTTCTTTATAATCATTTTTAGTAGAGGATAAAGCGCGCAGAATTTAATAGCAGTAGATAGGTTCACTAATCGTCCGATTTACCCTCCTCCATGGACTTTTGAAAAGGATTAGAGGCTTATCCATTGTTTCCTGTTTAGAATTGGCTTTCCGGTACCTTCTGAAGTCTTCTTATTCTCTTTGATTCCCAGTAGTCCCCTTGCGTCTTAGTGGCATTATCGCCTTGCTTGGGGTGAATTAATTTTTAACAAATCATAGTTGTTATTAACAGAGTCTGCATAAATGTTTAGGCCACATATATATATATATATATATATATATATATATATATATATATATATATATATATATATATGAAGAAATATAGTCTTAAGGTTTGCAATATTTATGAGGTAAAGTGCTCAATATCAGAGATAGAGCGTGTGTAAATATAAAAGTGAACATAGAAGTCAACACTTAGAGGCGACAGTCTGTTTCATGCTAGATGCAATTGTCAGGCCTGACGATTGCATCTTGCATGAAACAGACTTCTATGTTCACTTTTATATATATATATATATATATATATATATATTAATGCAGCAACCTTTCTTTTAAATATGTTTCGTTAAATATGACGGAAAAGAAGAATTTTATCAATTTTATATTTAGTTTTTGAAACATTCTTACATTTTTTTCCGTTTCTTGGGAAGGTTGAGGGAGTATAAAACTATCCATACCGTCAATTGTCCTAAGCACTTTCGGACACTCCTTTAGCCATTTTCAAGGGTGTTTTGTTTTGGTGTTGTTAGTTTGTGGGTGATGTATTATTTGTGGATTCTAGGAAGAACGTTAATTTCAAGCTATCGTGTGTTGGGCATTGCTAGTGTTTGAGTGGGTGACTTTCTAGTTTTTAAAAGACTTTCAACACGCCTTTACCATTGTTAAACATGGTGATGTTGAAGGTAGTGGAGCGCTGTTTGATTTTCAGTGCCTCTCTTATAACGAGATGTTTTCAGAAATTTGATTTCTTGGGACAATCGACGATATGAACAGTTTTGTACTCCCTCACCTCTACCAAACGAAAATGTAAGAACACTTGAAAAACTAAATAGAAATTAAATTTTCCTTGTCCGTCCGTCCATATATATATATATATATATATATATATATATATATAGAGAGAGAGAGAGAGAGAGAGAGAGAGACAGACAGACAGACAGACAGACAGACAAACAGAGACGGAGAGATAGATAGATAGATAGATAGATAGATAGATAGATAGATATAATTGACTCCATGAAGATATAACTCTTTAATCTTTATTGTATTTTTTCAATTTTCGAATAGATTGTTGCACTTCCAGATCAAAACTGTAGATAAACGATCCAAAGTTCTTGTTTTCGTTCACTATTTTTATTCAAGTTCTTCGTCAATATCAATGGCTAAATATTGCCAGTGCCAGAATCAAAGGTTTTCTTAGCTTCGTCATGACATTTTTTTAACTATATATTTCAATTCCCATGAACGGACTATGTTCCAGACCCCACTAAATTCCCCCGCAGCACTCAATTGATATACGATTAGTTAGCTGTTATTAACAAACAAAATTATATAAATTTTATGAAAACAGCCTATATTTTTTAATAAAATTTGAAAACATCTTTAAATGAGAAAATATACATTTTCTATTTACTATTTCTTCGGTGTTATTTTTTTTATTAACGTGTCACGTGACAATTTCAGCTTCTATGTTCGATATTTGCTGGCGTCCTGCATTATTTATTCCTTGCCGCCTTCTCTTGGATGTTGATGGAAGCCGCCAAAATTCTTATCATGATTATACAAGTCTTCAACTCCTCAAAATCTAAAATGATTTACTTCTACATCTTCGGATACGGTAAGTGTTTCTTGAAAAGCTTTTCTTTAACAGGCAAATAAAGAATGAGAAAGAAAATAATTAGGAACAATATTCTTCTGAAATTGGCGTGAAAATCTGAAACCCGCTTTTCTTCAAATACAGTGTCAACCATCATCTATTTTTGACTTGTTTTGCTTTCGTTTTAATTCTAATTACTTTCTATCGCAAGTCAATTTGTCTACGATAGTGAATAAACAGCGTTGATCTATTTTCTTTAAAGGTTTCCCAGCGGTCATTGTCGGAATTTCTGCAGCTGTCAATCTTGAAGGATATGGAACTGACAAACAGTAAGTCAATTTGTTTGTATTAGCTAAACAGATTTTATTTAGTTATTTATTTCCCATGCTACAACCTGTAAAAGTGATTCGCATTTCTTGTTTCATTTAATTGTAATATACGGAAAAATATTAGTGAATATGAAAGGATTATGAGCAAACATAATGTTTCTAACTTATTCAATCATACACGCCTAAAAGACAATTTGCTGCCTAAATACACACACACACACACACACACACACACACACAACAAATACATATATATATATATATATATATATATATATATATATATATATATAGGAAGAAATATATTTTTAAGGTGTGATATATTTATGGAATAAAGTGCTCAATATCAGAGATAGAGCGAATGTAAATATAAAAGTGAACATTGAAGTCAACACTCAGAAGCGACAGGCTGTTTCATGCTACACGCAATCATCAGGCCTGATGATTGCGTTTAGCATGAAACAGTTTGTCGTTTATGAGTTCAATGTTCACTTATAATAAGTGAACATTGAACTATATATATATATATATAACTATATATATATATATATATATATATATATATATATATATATATATATATATATATATATATATATATATATATATATATAAAATGACGGTGTCTCCTGTCAATGGGGTTGTAGGTTCGAATCCTGTCCGAGAACACATGTTTTTCTTTAATAAATTTTACTGAATATTCAGGCCAGTAGATGAAAATAAATACACTGTTTAGTAAGTAAACGGACCAAATATGGATATTCACTAAAGTTATCTCTAAGTAATATATATATATATATATATATATATATATATATATATATATATATATATATATATGTGTGTGTGTGTGTGTGTGTGTGTGTACCATGAATTTGATCCTTTATAACTGAATGACAATCTAACATAATGTTAAGCAACATGCGTCAAATTTGAGCATTCTTATTTCAATTCATCGCCACCAAAGAGCATTAACGTGGCATCTTCAATTAAACTGAGAGTAAATGAAATATCAGGTCGTGCGCATGGCACCAGCTGCCATTTTCAGCGTCACTGGGTTACTTCCTGAATGTGGGCAAGGGAAAAAGAAAGCTGGCAATTGACTCTACGCGGACAGGACAGTGCTACCTTTGGTCCTGCACACCAATTTCTCCTCGCCTGTGATGGGGGCCATGAGAGATGTGTGAGTAACGAAGTCTAGGCCACCCCATTTCTTCTCTGCCTCCATAGAAATGCTAGACATGATAGTTAAGCTTTGGATCAGAAAGGTCGAGGCACGTCTTTCAGAAGGACTCTGATCGTTTCTGTATGAATCATATCAGGATTATATCACTCCTAGCGCTTTTAGTTTGAATCTCCCGGAACTATTACATCAGAGACGTTATCAAGTGCTACACCAACTTATTGCCTCACGATGCCAAGGACTTACTCAAAGTCACCATTGTGGACGTGATGATCAACATTAACAAGAACCACCGAATCCGGAAAATACAAACGAATATGAGGCCGCATCGAGGCAGTCCTCGAGGCCGCATCGAGGCAGTCCTCGAGGCCGCATCGAGGCCGCATCGAGGCAGTCCTCGAGACCGCATCGAGGCCGCATCGAGGCAGTCCTCGATGCCGCATCGATGCAGTCCTCGAGGATAAAGGTGGATTCTAGTGAATAAACTTTGCTGTTTAAATTGAACACATAGACAAAGAAAAGTGCCTAATTATTTTTAGCTAATATCTTTAACATGTAACCCAGTACTTTCTGCTGCATTATGAGGTCATCTGACTCTAAACTGGTTTCCCGCCAGGATTTTCCGATGGAGGAGAGTGACTAGACACTGAACAGGATTAAATACAAAACCTGTCAAATGTCGGATGAACCTTTGTGTATGGTCAACGGTCATCAAGCACATTTGAGTAAATTAAACGTAAAATTACACATTTATACCACATTTTTTAAACTTTTTTTTTAATGCAACATGAATATAATCCCAAACATACTTAACGCACGCATGTATACACGGTGTGCACGTGTACACTTTACTAGATAATGGTTCTGTTAAAAATACCTTTTTTTTTATATTACAGTTGCTGGCTCTCAACTGAAAACTACTTCGTGTGGGCGTTCAACGGACCCGTCGCCTTTATTTTGTTGGTACGTATCACATTTGTTTTCGATTACTCAACTGTTACACGCGAACCGATTCCTCCGTCCAAAGATCTATTTCTGCAAATCAATGTCTCGCTCAAAGAACTAGAAAAAGATTTTAATCGATAATTTTTTCTTAATCATTTGAACGAACTTATTTTTTTAGACGGGGACTCGTGTATATACTCAAACTTATTCGATATATTCGAACTATTACAAAAACAAATACTGCTCATTTGATGCGGCTATTATCAGGCTGGCGTTGAACTCCTTCGACTCTTCTCCTATTTATTTTTTTCTACTTAGGTTCACCTAATACAAGGTTCAAGAACAAGGGTGATGCAAAGTAAAAGAAGATAAAAAGAAGTGAAAATTATGTAGCGATTGACACTTAACTTAAAAATGTACTATTCATGGAAGCACCCACGTACGAGTTTCATCCACAGTTCATGGGGAAAAGGTTGTTTGATTCGATTTTGTGGGTGTAACATGGTGTGTTCTTGCTGCAAAGGTCGGAACTAGTGAAACTAAAGGCTGGAGTACCATCTGAACATTTGCCATGGAAATAGCGATAGATCGGGGATAGGCATGTAAATTTACGCCTGTGGCAAAAAAAGGCGGTAGAGTGGGAAATAATCTGGTATATCAGTCATACATTTTGCAAAGAATAAAAAATCCGAACCCCCAAAAAAGCATCATTATTATCCAAACGGGATCCTAATTAAAATCAGTTCCGGTGTTTCGTAATCATGTGACGTCATTTGACATCCGCTAAAAGTTACCAGATATTGTTTATGATAACTCGAAAAGGGGAAAATAGCACGGCCTCTGTTAGAAATAATGATGGTGACGGTTGTATTAAAGTTGACAATTATTATTGTTTTCTGATCACAGGTTAATGCAGTGGTGTTGACTTATGCCCTTGTTACAATCTACAAACACTCTGGCTATGTGATTCCAGATGATATGGTGGGAACCGTCGCGTAAGTGAAAAATATTATGATTTTTTTTATATTTTCACAAATTAAGACAAGAAACATTGTAATCATTTTTATTATTGCAAATAAACGCAATTATAAATGCTATGTTTTTTAATGAAATCGAAAATAAAAAAATATTTTTAATTAAATTACAATGTCGGGTTTTTGTTCTAATTAATTAAATCACTGGAACATTAAAAATATTTACGTATATATAATAAATTAAATGTATAAATAAATTAATTTAAAAAAAAACAAATAAATAATCGATTACAGACTAATTATACTTAAACCTAACACTCTTTTTGCTTACAAGGGGGATGTCTGGCAGGTCTTAATATATAGGTCTTGACACTAAAATTTTAAGGTGAAAATCAGAAGTCAGTACCAAGAATATGACTTGGTCGAGACACATTAATGACTATTTAATAAATACTCAGCTATTACCGAAGTAAATGTCTTAACCTACCTATATACACTGTCCAAATTATCCTTCTGAATATATTTTTAAAATTAAAATTTTCTTTTACAAATCAATTACGCATCTCATAAAGCGAAAACTTAACAAATCCTTAGAATGAAAGTTCGTGTATCAATGTTGTGAGAATTTTAAAATTCCACAGATGCTGGTTAAAATATTATTCACAAAAAAATGTGTAAAAGTAAACATTTCTGGATACAGCAGCATTGAAACACTTGGGACTTGAAGGTTACGACTTTTTCTAAGATTCCAACCAAGAAGTCTGAAAATCTATCAGGAAGGCCGTGTCCTTATTTAAAATGTAGAGGATAAAGTATGGATACGCGGAGGTGTAATGAATAGCGTATCGAAATGATGAATCGGAGAGCCGTTCGAATTCCAATCGAGTTTGTTAAATTCGTATGGTTGTAAAGAAAAGAAAAAAAAGACTGTCAACTTATAGTAGCAATAAACGTCTGCAATAGATTTCTTCTGTCTCTCGACCGCAACACTTGTTGCCAAATCACAGTTCAAACGATAGTCCATCGTAACAGGCAACGTAGAAAACAACAAAATAGGGTCACAAATCTAACCTTCTCTTCTCACCAGCAAAAACGCGTGTTCGTCCACCAAGCTACGAAAATCAAATTTGTTCACATAAGCGAAAAACAACGGCTTTTGTTCACCGAGAGATCTTTCTGATTTGGTCAAGCTATTCAGGGGAGGGAAGAACATTAGCATAGATTCTGGTCCTTAAAGTAGATCTTTGCTAAGTACTTTTTGGTAATTTTTCTTCGGCAGATCGCACACAAAACACGAACTCGAGGTAGCTGATTATCTCTTTCACTACAATTCGCGTACGCGCAAATACTCTTGCGAAACAGACTGGCTTCTATAGACTTTGTTGACAGTCGAAGAAGGACAACTCTAACTTTAAACCTGATTAAAAACCTTGTCCAATGGAATTAGTGCGAAGTAAACGAACATAAACTCAATCATAATTTGAACTCGGCCCGCCGAATTCATTTCCCACATTGAATAGTGACGTACTTTTATTTATCGAGTACAATCTTACATCAAATTCTCGTTTGTTAATTTTTAAATATTTCTCTATTATTTGTCTTATTTTATCTTTTAGGGCCTGGGCTAAAGGCGCGCTCTCCCTGGAGGTCATTCTTGGGGTTACTTGGCTTTTTGGTTTTTTCTTTGTCAGTCACTCCACTCTGATTATGGCTTACATTTTTGCCATCCTCAACACACTGCAAGGATTCTTCATCTACTGTTTTCATTGTCTTGGTAACAAACAAGTGAGTTCAATCTCTTTTATTTTATTTTCTTCTGCACGGATATAACATTAATGAAAGGTTGTTTCCAATCAGAAGCAAAAAATAATTTCAATCTTTTCGCTTTTGGCTTACGGTCACATCACGTTGAAACATCGTATTCCCCGTACAATCACCAAAGTTAAGCAAAGTTGAGCCTGGTCAGTATCCTAGATGTGTAACCGCTTGAGATAAACCAGGTGTGGTTAGTTTGGATGTACGGGTGGTGTAATGGATAATGGCTCGGAGAGTTGAGTTCGAATTCCAGTTAGGTGTGTTATATTAATTGTAAAATTTCAAACTATAGATTATTAAATTCTTAGTTATTATTTAAATAAAACAAAATATAATAATTGCTTATATGCTTATAGATAAAATTTAAAGCCATAAAATGTTAATTTTTTAGTTATTGTTTTAATAAAATCCCAAAATTATTTTGTGAGAGAAAGTGCAAGATTGCCATGTTTTCTTGTTTTTTTTGTTTTGTTTTGTTTTGTTTTTTTTTTTTGTTGTTGTTGTTTTGTCTTTTTCGTGAGTATGTAAAATTTTGTTTGGAATTTTCTAATCGAGCAGGGACTTTTGCACTGATCTAATATATATATATATATATATATATATATATATATATATATATATATATTACTCACACAAATAAATATGAATAATCTATGTGCGCGTATTATTGAATATATTTTAATATGAACAAAACTTTAATTTGTGAAACGATTTTGTAGAATTACAGTTTCCAAATAAGGATTTTTTGAAACAGGCAAATATTGTAATCGATTTCATGCCAAGGTATCTGAATGATTAATTGAATGATTTATTCGAATGAACTAAAATTGGTTCTTTTTTTCGATTGCTGACAGGTCTGGAAAGAGTACAAGAAGCTGTTAGGCCTTAAAGAGAAAAGCGGCACGGCGTCCAGCACGAAAACCGCTTCTATTAGTCGGAAACCAACGGACGCCGCTACCTACGAAATGGCTGCTCCGAATCACAAAAACTGAACGCTTCCAGAGTGACGTTAAACTCCAATATCCGGTTCCTCTTATAGGGGGGCCTAGAGTCCATATATAGGAACAAAGCTAAAGAAAAAAAAGACGAAATTTACAAATTGAACGGCGATTTATTTTCTTTTTAATTATTTTTTTAATTATTTTTTTCAAACCCGGACTTCATTCTGTGCGGAATTAATGTTGCTAAACAATACCAACAACATTTAGTGTCGTTCGAACAAAACATACAACTCACAGTTTCTCTTTTTTTTTCTTTTTTTTTTTTTTTGCTGTTTTGTTTTCCTTTAAATGAAGGGAAAAAAAGAATGATTCTATTCTTTTCTTATTGACTTCATTTTTGCGTTCCCTACATTTTTTTCTCAAATTGTAAATTATTCTAATATTTCTACAGTTAATTAATGCGGCAATTATTATTATTATTATTATTATTATTATTATTATTATTATTATTATTATATCTTTATAGTTTAACCATGAAAATCAGAGACTATTTCAAATATCTTGCTTGAACAGATTTTTTTTTTCAACTATGAATAACAAGACGTTTGTTTTTCGGCTATTCGGTATAATGATATAATGTTATAACATTTACTAAATGTACAAATTATATTCAGAAGAAGAAATGTTGTTGCATAATTATAAAAGGTTTAACCGAAAAAAACACAGTGCCTTATTATTATTGTAAACGTTCTTACAATCTATTGATTTTAGTAGATGGATACAAAATCAATCAGCACATTGGAATTATCGATCTGGTATTATTATTTACAATTCCCAACAAATTTTTCCCTGCTTATTTCAATGGCTTCATTATTATTATTATTATTATTATTATTATTATTATCCATACATTTGTTTTTTCTTACCAGTTTTTTTTTTTTTTTTTTTTTTTTTTTGTAAGGATCAAGTGATAGCAAGTCTCCACAAATCTCTTGGACTTTCTCTTGCTGAATCCAACACTTCCGTGACCAGAACAGTTTAAATTCTTCCCCAAATCTCCGATTCCTTCAATCTTGTCTCTAGTGACTTTAGGGCGATTCCCAGTGTTACCGTAATGGCGAACACGACCTTACCCTTATATTCCACAATTTCTAAACTTACAGAGGAAAATCCGACATTATTATTATTATTATTATTATTAATTGTATTTACACGTTCGCACCAGATGTCCGGTGGTTATCGTCAAGGATTGAGTGACAGCAAGGTCCCTCAAATTTCCACCATCTTATTCAGTATTCTCGCTAGCCAACCCCCCACCCCCAGCAACGATGTGGTCCTGACAGTCTCAACCCTACCTCGGATTTTAAACATCCAATATCGATTCCAGTGTTTTGGCAGTTTCCACTGAACCATTATTACAGGCCTGATTCTAAATTTCATATTCCCTATTTTTATCAGCTCCCGGGAAAGGTCCTGGTATTTCTATAATTTCCCACTCAGTGGTTCGACGACACAGCTACATCCGCGAGTTGGCAGGTTTTTGTTTTCCTTATTCCTGTTTATTAAATTCGATTTTCTTGTTTGAATGGAGTAATTGATTTGGGTAATGAATTCCCAAAATGCATTGCGATTTTTTTCTTCCCGGACAGTCTCTGCTTTCTGGTGAAACCATTTGAGTAAATGGCTGAACTTCGTTGTACAGTTCCTAGGGTATAATCATTGCCATCCTGTCGTATTATCTTTTCTTTTTTTCTTTTTTTTTCTGGCTACTTAGCTACATTCATTGATTATATGGTTTACTGTTTCATCTTTATACTCACATAGTCGCGGTATCTACTGTTTTTTTATGTGTTTTGTAAATCTTTACTTCCTAATGATGTAGTTTATCCTGATGCACCTGTTCTGGGCTGCGATTATGATAGATTCCATTTCTCTTTTTAACTGTCCTCTGCGTCACCATTCCCATTATTTTTCGGCTGTCATATTCTGTGAATGCCTCTTAAGTTCGCTGTACAATGCAAGTGAAGCGAGTAAAGTGCGGAGTCTCCAGAACAATAGTTGTGGTGATGGGGGGAGTGTTACTCTCTGTAATGTTTTTGTTACTTAACTGAAGAGAAGAACAAGCAAAGAATGTCATTTTATAATAGCAGGATAGGTGTATATCAGTTTATTGTCTTTTTTCATTATTGTTAAATAAAGAGAGGAAATAGCAAAGTTTATACTCGAGCCGTAAATATGGGAAGGCAAATCATTATTATTATTATTGTTCGTTTTTCAAATGAAAATAGAAACTATTTCAATAGTTGTAGTGATAATGAGTGTTGAACCCTTCTATTATTATTATTATTATTATTGAGCTCCTCTGCACTTTTGGTTGAAGTCGAGAATAGACGCTAAATGCTGACCCCCAGACTTTCGTCTCGCTAAATTAGATATTCACATAATCAAGTCAGACTTACAGATAAACAAACCAAGTATATTTGACCCTTTAATAATTTTATTATTATTATTATTGCTGTTGTTGTTGTTTATTTCCTTTGATTTCCTTCCGGGTTCCGACCAGAGACCTAAGGTCAGAAATGGCATCATGACATTTTTCACTGAGCAGTTTAAAAAAAAATGGTAGACAACTTCAGACCACACTCATTTTACCAAGATAAAACTGTTCGTAATGTATGAGCTGAACTTGTGACTACAATTTATTATTATTATTATTATTTGATAGAATATAACATTATTTTTAAAACGACTTATGGTAAATTGCGTTAGTATTTAATGCCGTTTTAACATTAAAACTAGCACACCCCTACTCTCACACGCAAAAATACAATCACACTCACACATACATATATATATAAAAGGAATTTTACTTTCGACATGAACCTGATTTATTCTTTGTTTCTGTTTTTGTTTTTTTGTTGTTTTTTTTTTTTTTTTTTTTTTTTGTTTTTTCAAACTTCCCTTCGGACATTTGAATTCTTGACAATCAGCAAGTATCTAATTTGTAATAATTCCCTCAAATTCTGTACCCCACACACACACACACACTTTTATTCTACGGTTAACCCAATACGAGGCTCAAGAGTTACTTAATATTGAGGGTTTACACTGTTAAAATGTTTATGATGAATGAGGCACATGTGATAGCAAATGAAAGAGGCAGAGAAGATATGCATCAATCTTCACTTTTTAGGTAGAAGTTACTTTTTGATTTCACTAGATCTTTTCTAGGGGGTTCATGCATTTATTTAACAGATACGTTAGTCTATAGCGATTTAAGACTTAAATAGAAGTGTTTATCTGTCATATGTTTGTCTTTTAATGTTTCCGTCGACTTTGTCAACAGACGAAAAGACAGAAATACGGCAAAGCTTAACAAACATCACCGCAAAAATGCCATGTCAAAAGGGCGGTTTTTCTCTTGACACTATTATTGGATATTCCCTCGGCAATTTCGATTGTTTTAAAAAGAGCTATTTTTAGAATGTTAATAAAACCCTAGCATAAGAAACAGGATTTATATTTTTTTTTTCTCGAGAGTTGAAAAAAAATTGTAAACGGAAAATCTAATAAATAGTATTTAATTTTTTTATTGTCAATTCTCATGTTTCATTTATGAATCTGTAATGTAATCAGAAGCATCGACTCGAAATGTTTGTCATTGTTTTATCTGACTTACCTCCCTTAAAAACTTTAAACTCGAAACAAGTTATTCTCTCTTTTTTTTTTTTTTAATATAAGCGTATATTTTAATGCAATGAAAATGAATAGATATTTTAAACATTGTACGAAACATATTAAATACGATCTCCGTTCCACAATAATTGACTCATTCCAAGAGTTTTCTGACGGCCTATTTTTCCTTCGTCTTACCAGCCCTGACCTTTACAACTGGGACTCATCATGCCACCTACGCAAGAATGACTTGTCCCCATTTTCTTTGTATTCCATGAGTAAGAAATAAATTCCATTTAGACAGCTTCTTCCCAAGAACTCATGCTTTATGGAACAGACTCCCAATCACGACAATCTTGACCTCTTCAAGTCCGGGATTATCTTTCCTGCTTAGTCCTATAACATCACTTCTTGCCCTTTCTTACGCTCATCCAACACTACAGAATAACCCTTGAGTGGCTCTTGGGCCTTGTAGTGGGTGAACATTAGTATTAAAGAAAATAGCAAATCTGTTCACTTATTGTGGAACAGAGGCAGTATTTCTTTTCCTGCCAAATTTGAATTCCCTTAACATGAATTCACTCGAAAGCACTTCATAGTGAGTTCTATTTTGATGCCTGTAATTTTATTCTTTTTTTTTTCGTTTTTTTTTTTTTTTCTTTTTTTTTTTTTCGTATCTGGCTCCCTATTCATGAAACTGCATCAACAGTCTTCCCTGGTTTTTACAGAATAGACATTTTAAAATTATTATAATTTTTTTTAAATACAATAAAAAAAATAATCAGCCGACAAAATTTTCGCCTAAACTTATATCCCGTTTTTTTTTTTTTTTTTTTTTTATCGAGTTTGCAGGTTTAATAACAGTGTCTATCTCATCGGTTCCAGAGATCGATGTTCGAACCACAGTAAAAACCTGATTTTTGAATGCTGATTTTAAAGACAGGAAAGCCATTTCCACTTGCAAGAAAGTTGCGTCGCAATATCTTAGCTCCATTTGCCTTTGTGATGTACTATCAGGAAATACGGCTTTTGATGCTGTTGTCTTTCAGCATTTTCGTTGTACGCCATCATCTTTCATTGATTGGGATTTTTTATATATATGTTTATAACAATCTCAAAGAAACATTCTATTAAAATTATTGTTAAAATTATTCAGAATAGATAGCTAGATGAGATATTTTTATTATTATCATTATTATTATTATTATTGATAATAATAATTCAACTGCTGTTGTTAATTTTGCTTTTGAAATCAGCTTTCTTTAACGACTTCTACAAATCAGATTCCCATATTCAATTCCGTTTATTATTATATTCCATTCTGGTTCACATTCTTCAATTCTGTTTTATTGTATTTTATCCTGTTTTTGTCCTTTTTATTCTATTCTATTCTTAAAAATAATAATATAACCAGAATATTCCTCGACTAATGTGCGCCTATTTCAAACGCTCACATCGATTACGTTCCATGTACAAAAGGTTTCCCTGACCCTAACGTATATATATATATATATATATATATATATATATATATATATATATATATATATATATATATATATATGCATTTAGTGCAATACGACATATTTATATATTTATATAAAAATTGGATTAAAAAAACGCTTAAAAAAATCATTCATTTTTCGTCTACTTTGTTCGTTGTATTCTATGTACTTTTTATATTTTTGTCTAAACATTCTGATCTGACAATTTACAGTGAGAAAAACGGCTGAATAACAAAAAATAAGTTGAGTAATATTTTTCCCGATGAAAATCATAACAAGTTATTTAAATGAAAAAGCATTGTATATTAATTAAAATGCTTTGCTTCTCATTTACAATGGGAAAAATATTGTCCTCTCTCGATAAACTCGAGATAAATACATTACTGATAATTTTTTACAAATATTTGTGGTAGGAAAATCTATAAATTCATACACATGGACCTGTGTATGGTGTGAATCACGCTTCGTTTTACAGAATGAGAGGACAGAGAGAGTAAAACAGAAAAAAGGGGCATAGAGAGTAAAAGAGAAAGAGAGACAAAAAGAGAGAGTGCTATACAGAGAGGAATTGGAGGGGATCATCTTAGATAAAGGCAGTTATTTATAGTGAGGGGTTTAAATCATGTTTCGTAACCTAACGATCTGTTGAGGACAAATACGTTCCTAAACTGCAACTGATCTTTTGAAATTAAAATTTTTCTGTAATAATTCTAATCATTTTGCAATGCAATAAAAACAGATGATGTTCTTTTAATAAAAAATTCTATTAAACCCAGATTGTGTTGATTATCCGAGAAAGAAGCAGAAAGAGGGAGTGACATAGAGAGTAAAATAGAAAGAGAGGGCCTGACGTAGAGAGACAAATGGAGAGTGCGACACAGAGAGGGATATGACAGGTGTTCATCTTATTTAAAAGCCATTGTTTGTAGTGTGCGGTTAAATTATGTTTCGTGACCTAACGATTGGTTGAGTCTATTTTTGTATTTTTAATTGGTTGATTCCTGATCACCGCTTTACCGGTGGTAGAGAAAAATGACGTAATGCCCATCCACCGGTTGAACAGTTGTAGAGAAAAATGACTTAATGCCCAGTTACCGGTTGAACGTTGGGTAAACACTTGTAACTATTTTTATATATACCGTGAAACATTACATACAAATTATTTGCGAATTTTGACTCAGGAGCTCAGGTAGAAGTGTTAAAATTGTTCAGGAACGCACGGCTCAAAGGGTTAAGAGAGACTATGTCACTTTTCTTATTGCTATCTGGGAATGGTCATAGATTGAAAACTACAAAGTGCAGCATTAAAAAAGAAATTAGTCAATCTGTTTAGTTGACATGGGACTTGTCAGTTAGTATTATTACAATACATTCTATAAACCATCAAAAGAAATCTAATATAATTCCATTTTTTAACAAAAATAAATCCTTGTCATCTTACAGATCTTAAAATAATATCAGAGAATCGATTTTTGAGTCACATCAAATTTGTGGCAATGATTAATCATCGGTACTTGGAGTATATTGCAATGAATCTTTCCGAAACATCAAATACCGCGGATCTTGGCGCCCAAAATTATCGACAACTGCAAAGATTATTTTATTTTATTGAGACATATCCAAATCTTTAAAATTCAATATATATATATATATATATATATATATATATATATATATATATATAGCATCAGGGACACAGTTGAAGGGCACCCAGTGAGGATCAAACTCACTGCACTAACAAATGATTCTGTGAGAAGATTTGGCTAACAGCAGGTAGATGTCCCCCCCCCACATATAATAGGTTTATTAATGGAATCTTATTGATATAGCTAATGGGGAACGAACAGTTGTTAGAGTTCTCCATCGAGAAACGCTAAAGACAGGAGAGATTTGAAAGAAAACATAGGACGTGTATTTATGTTCGAGTAAATCTCAGTTATTGCAATCTCGGGAATTATTCGTTGTAATAAGTTTTTCCATAATAAGGACAGCATATTCGAAATCATAACTCTCTCTCTCTCTCTCTCTCTCTATATATATATATATATATATATATATATATATATATATATGTTTTATATAATTTATTCGAAAATTATAACATAAATATATTATAAAATCACTACAAAGATAACCATTTTGTTTCAACACTTCTGGTGTCTTATCAAGTGATGGTGTTGAACTTGATAAGACACCAGAAGTGTTGAAACAAAATGGTTATCTTTGTAGTGATTTTATAATATATTTATGTTATAATTTTAGAATAAATTATATTTGCTCTACTCTGTATTGACCATTCTTTTAAGAATAGTATTTTTTGGTATTTGGAATTTATTCCATATACACCAATCCTATACTTGGATATATATATATATATATATATATATATATATATATATATATATATATATAATATAATAAGGTGGCGAACAAATAGGAAACGTATATCAATCTAACATATTTCATTTAAGATATATTTGATCTTTAACTCATATATATATATATATATATATATATATATATATATGAAGAAAAATTTTTGAAAAAAAACAAACAAAAAAATTTAAATGTAGTTAAAATGAATGAAATGTCGACGTCTGACGTTTCGGTTTAATAAACCTTTTTCAAGACAATATTCATTAAAATACAATTCAGTTCAATATGACAAATACGATGGACATAAAAACACAAGTCTTATTCAAAACAGATAACTGAAAATTTTTAAAAAGGTTTATTAAACCGAAACGTCAGACGTCGACATTTCATTCATTTTAACTACATTTAAGGATTTTTGTTTGTTTTTTCAAAAATTTTTCTTCATTCTGTCGGATTTGTATCCATTTACACTTGCTTATATATATATATATATATATATGGAAAGATAGAGAGAAGGAGAAAAAGGAATTCAAAATAAAAGAAAATACGGTGGGAATCTGGATGGTTGAAAATCAATCAGCTAAGATATACATAGATTGTCGATCTAGAAAATTATAATCGAAGTTTGTTGGATTTCGTTCCTACATATATAATATACTATCGATAAAAACATCATTAGACTGAAGAACTCCTTTAGAAGATCGAAACGCGTAATTTAAAAGTCCGTTTCTCCATTTTTGTCACTCAATTACTTACTAGAAGCTTGATATATAGATCTGTATACCATTTCTTTCATGCACACCTGCATCTGAATGAGTCAATTCCGTCTCAAGCCGTAAAGGTATCAGAAAGTGCTCGGTACTGTGACACTAATTTAGATTGTCTGGACTCTTAAACTGAAAGCATTCATATTTGACTGTTTTTTTCTTGTTTGGATAATAAGAAAATGCTTCTCGGAAACAGCCACCCCCACCCACCCACTTATTCAGACGCTGAATACATTTTGCTTTGTAGTAGAAACACACATCTTTGTCCTACACCTCACTTAAAATATTCAAGTTCGCAATTTACACTGGCTTCTCTTCAAAAATTTTCTTCGATCGATATCGCATTCAAAATGAAAAAAATGTTTCACGCCATCTTCTAGAATTAGTTAAATATAGATCGCCTTGATACATGAGATACAATAGAAGGATTTTTTTTTTCTAAATTACAAGTTTTGTTGTACTTTGCGCGACTCTCCTTCTGTCTATCCTTCAGCCACCTGGTGAGTAATTTACATATTTTAGTGCACACAGAAGCAAAAATTACCAGCTGAAAATGCTATTGTTATGGTAATGGTAATATTAACTGTTTCCTTATAAAGAAACATTCGGCCTTCATTGACCGAGCAGCCAGTGTTACTCGATTTACACTTTCCTTTGGACAGATATAAAAGTGTACTATTTTTGCTGCTCATCTCTAATCGTAATCGTAATATTAACTGTTTCCCTGTAAGGAAACATTCCGTATTTACTGACCGAGCAACCATCGTTACTGTCGGTTGAAATTTTAAAATATTTCTATTAAAACAATTTGTCAGGAAAATCGTTTCTCAAGTCCAGTAATTGTAATTGATGAGGGTTTCCTTTCTAACCTTTTGTTCGAAGTAGTGCGAAAAGATAACATCTTGATTATGTCATTTTTTTCTCTTCGACTTATATGTGATATCCATTTTAGCTGTTGGTGGTGTTGGAAGATTTCAAATGATGTGGTTCCTCTTATTTGGCACATTTTTTTTGTGATCCTATAGCCCCAGTCCATGATGTTCAAAGAAGAGCGGTCCTCTCCAATACCTAAAAGACATACAAGTAAATTCCTTCTTTTCATTATTTTTCAATGCGAAGAAAAAATAAGACGTTTTCCTTTCTTTTTTTTTTTTTTTTTTTTTTTTTTTTTTTTTGCATCTGTGAATGCCTCCATTTATTGATAATCGTATCGATTTTGGTTAAACTCCATTCAAGAGAAAAACATGCTGGAATGGAAGACAAAACTAAGTTCTGAGAATGAACAATAAGTCAACACAGAATTTAGTAACAAAATAAAAAGTAATTATTTTGTTAGCCAAAACTCTTGTATCTTGTGTCATTACCACATTAATTCAAGCCAAGTTCCCTTTTGCCTTACAGAAAAACAAGACGAGAAATGGCCATTTTTATTTTCTTACCTGAAACATATTACCTGAACCTTTCCCCCAAATACCTGCTGTTTGCTGTCCGTTTAAAACAATTTTTATGCCACTTCCATCAAGGTCTTGCCAAATGACCAGACAGACAGATCAGGAGTGCTCATCTAACAAACAGAGAATCCAAGCCACCATTTTTTAAAACTTAGCTTTGTATATAGCAACATTTCCTCAATGTTATTTTTATGTTACCACAATGAATCGTATATCAAGTTATTTTTTGTATGAATGCCAAGAAAAATTACACAAACATTTTATGAAAGTTACCACCCGTACATGTTCACGTCTACAGGTATTTTGTCTATTTTTTTTTTTTTTTGTTGCTGTATTTGTAAAATAACAAATAATAAACACAAGGTTCATGCAACCATTTACCTGCGTTTGTTTTTTCTTTTAAGTTTTTTTTTGTTTGTTGTTGTTGTTTTTTAATTCATTTATTTATTTTTTTAAATGACATTTGGCTTTAAAGTAGAAAGAAAACATTTAGGAAAGAAACACTGCAAAATAAAAACTATTTTGTGACTTTTAAATTATTTTAGTTTATCATCAATTGATTATATATTTTAAAACAATTGAAAATGTAAATTTAGAGCCAAAATAGAGAAGTTGAGAATATTCCAATTGATGGAGAAGACGTTAATCAGACATTTCTTTCTATTGAATCGTGTGATATTGGGACCTCACGGAGTTAAACAAAGAAACCAAAAAGAGAAAGAAAGAAAGAAAAAAGGAAGAGGAAAGAGACTACTAACTGGACGATGATGGATTGAAATGTTGAGAAGAAAATCAAAAAACGCAATGCGTTGAAAAATTATGCTTCAAAATAAAACAAAATCCCGAACAATTCCAAGAAGAATGAAACCCAAATTTAATTTGGCGGAATTCAGTAAGATTGAGCAAAACCAAGACTACCCGTATAATCAAAGATGTCGGTCCTGGAAAACAGAAAAACATATGTTGTCGATAAAAAAAAAAACGGGTGCTCATCGAAATAACATCTAAAATTGTTCTGGATAAAGAGCCAGTAAAAACATCTGGTTTGAATCGGCTACCCAGAAGAAAAATATCCCTACAAAAATAGAGATTAACGCCTAAGATTGGGTACGGGTTCGTTCATTTTAATTTCTGTGGCATTCGTCAAAATTTTATGGCCGACATTCTTTTGGATACAAGTGATAAAAAAGAATTAACTACTAGTCTTGGAGTGAACAAAGGCGGCCGGCCGTGTAGCCTGGACGATCGAAAAATCACCTAAAATAACCATCGTGAGACAAGTTGATAAAGAAAGATTAATTACTGGAAATCCCTTTTTTGCCTACGCATTCTAAAAGTTTAAATTCATCACAAAGACAGTGTACCAGCCCATGGAGTGAGTTGAGGTTGGATGCTGATAAAGTGGTAGAAGGGGGAGCGAGATTAGCACCGCCTATATAGAGCGATTGTGCGAGATGAGACGTGAAGAGAGTTGGAGTTAAGTAGCGGCTTGATTCCTCGACCACAATCAAAAGGGGACTGGACAACCCCTAAGTTTGGAAAATTACTCGAGAAAACATATTTTGAAAATATGGTATTTTAGAAAAAATAGATGCTAAAGGTGGAAGATAACCGAATCTCATGCCCTGGTGAACACCACACCTGCCGGACGCAGGACTCCATATAAGTTGGAGATTTTGACAACTTGAACAGTCCCCACATTAATGCTACTGGAATCCACATATTCGCCGAAAATTCCTGACCATGACCTCGAGCCAGACCTCAAATCCAGAACTTAGAAATTTAAATTACTACTAACACAGGCCGTAAACTCCAAAGGTGATCCCTATGTCATTTGATTATAACAATAAACGGGAAAGGTTAAAACTGCTATATACAACAAAGCATATATAAACCAAATCGTTTTTACATTTTTAACCAGAGTTGATTCTTTATTCCAAAGAATTATTTTTGTGTAGCTCTTCGCTGTCGTCATGTTCTTCGCTTCAGTTTACTTCATTAAAGATCTTTTCACCCTCTGAGATCAAAAATACAACGTGGCAGGAGAGATTGCGAAGGAGACAAACGCCAGGTAAATCGAGTGACACCGTGCTCATCGACACGATACCAACGACAAACCAGCAACGCTTTAACGAGTGAGGAATCAGAGAAGAGGGTAACCACGGGGGTCTGAAGGAATCTGATGACCACCGCAGGGTACGGGGCTACAATCTGCTGTACGAGAAAGAGAAACGGGAAAATTGAGTGTGGATTAATACTCAATTGTAGCTTGAGTACCGAGAGTCATAACAGAGGCGATACCTTGACCTGTGTGAGAATAAGAATAATGGACAAGAAAGGAAAGTATTTAGATAGAAAAAATCTCACTGAAGGATACAAGACAGAGATAGAGAGAAGTCATATACTGGCGGTTTTCATTTGCCGATTTTGCTAAATCCTTTCTTTATTAAAGCGATAAAAACGGACATGTTAAAGCAAGAAGAAATTTTATAAGAAAAAAAGAGGAGCAACAAAAATAAATTTACTGTAAAAAGATAATATCAAAATACAAAACGAACAACAGAAAAAAAAACAGTTAATCCAGTTTATTTGTTCTCTCTCATCATTTCTAAAGAATTCATAGATTTTATTTTTAATTCGACATGTTTATTTCGGCAAACGTTATTTTTAGTGGATAACCGTATTTGTGTAGACGCCCTGTTTTTTAAACGGTGTTTATTTCGTCTAACGGTCTGCGTAACCGAAAAAAAAACATGCCGGATCAAACCGTGGTTTCTCCATCA
Source organism: Acanthosepion pharaonis (assembly GCA_903632075.3). Lineage (NCBI taxonomy): Eukaryota > Metazoa > Mollusca > Cephalopoda > Sepiida > Sepiidae > Acanthosepion > Acanthosepion pharaonis. The sequence goes on along the minus strand of CAHIKZ030004620.1, from coordinate 2,519,816 downwards.
AACGGTGACGCAAATTCGTACCCTACTGGAGGGTAAATTCGTACCCTACTGGAGGGTACATTTTCGTTATTAATAGTTGTTAATCGTGTTGTATTTCGATATTACCATTTGTGAAGAACAAATATATATTTATGAAATATATATATATATATATATATATGTGTGTGTGTGTGTGTGTGTGTGTGTGTGTGTGTGTGTGTGTGTGTGTGTGTGTGTGTGTGTGTGTGCGTTATTTGATGAAATTTTACTATGTTATACCCACCTTAAATGGGAGGCACGTGGAGGTCAATACAACAATGTGTTTAAAATCATTTCTCCTTGATTTCACTATCGCGATGACTGGAAGAAAAAAAATCAGTGGAACGAAATTGTTAACCAATTATGGATCAATGTTCTGTAACTCTTCTACATGCCTGGGTAAAAGCAGCAAATGTTTGTCACTCTCTAATGTAGTGTTGGACACTATGAAAATCATTTTGAAATTTATACTCATCAAGGGAGGTAAATCTTTATAATTATTTGAAGTTGTCTCCCTTGACAGTTAATCAATATTAATTTTTGTATTATTTCAATTGAGAAAAAAGACACCGAGCTAAACATTTTATTATAAGCCTTTACTTACATAGATTTCCACTAAAACTACCAACTCCATGGTTTGTCGAAACTTCGACAATTAATTGAAATATGCAATCAGAAAATAACCGAAATCCATTTTCAGTATATTTGCTGTGTAAATTTATTATTGTCATTGAAATAAATCTCCTAAAAAAGATTCAAATTCATGCTCAACATGTAACTCCATGTTTAGATGTTTTATTTAATCCCAAGTCTATGAACGATTAATATGCAACGATTCTTAAATGATTTCCAAATCTGCTACATTTTACCTTCCTAATATCTCCCAACTCCGAAGACAAACATTTCGGTCTGCAACAGATTGCGAACTCAGTGACTGAGAAAACGTTACTGATGGAAAAGTATCATAAAAAGAACAGGATTCAAGGAGACAGAAGATGACGATTGACGTTGCATTTAATTTTTTGCAGATTATAGTTGACAAGAAAGCAAGACGCTGGAATGAAAAAAAAAAGAGAAAGTGCGAGAGAATAAACAATTAGAATAGAATTTACGCTTTTATCTAATCATCTAATCATATGATTATATAATGTGCGGACAATATTTGCGGAAAAAGTTTATCATGTTCTTGATAAAAACAGTCAAACTCGGCTGTTGCATTGGACATCTCGAAAGTCTTTGACAGTGTCTGGCATTCAGGTCTTCTCCACAAGCTGAAAAGTTATGGTGTCTACGGATCCTTTTTTGAACTGATCCAGTCTTTCCTATCAAATCGCATAATGAAATCTAACCTAAACGCCCACTCACCTAGATCCTTTCATACTAATGCCAGTGGCACCCAGAGTTTCATCCTTGGTCCTAGTGTGTTTTTAATTTTCATTAATGACCTTCCTTATAACATCGGCTCTCAACTTAGAATCTACGCTGACGACACAACAAATTACTCCGGCCTCAATACTAAGGTTTCTCAGTTTGACAAGGTCAAAATGGCAGTCGATGTCCAAAAAAAACCCACAAGTCAGTAATTAACCGGGGTAAAAGATGGCTTGTTAATTTTAACTCCTGCCAAACTAAATTACCCTCCATTAATCATCTGAGAGACCCCTCATTGCCTTCCATCAGTCTGGCTGATGCTATTCTCCATGAAAGTGACTCGTTGCGCTTTCTCGAGCTCACGTCCTTTGCTGATATGAACTGAAAAAACTATATTGAATCCATTGCTAGCTGCTAAGAAAATCGCTTCCCTATGTCGGGCGATACAATTTTTCTCTCCACAGTCTATCTTAAATATTTATAAGTCGTCCATGCTTAGAAAATTGCTGCCATATATGGTCCGCTGTCCCTGCTATTTCTTTTGTTCTGTTTGATAAGATCCAAATAAGAATCAGCAAATATTATTAGTTTTGATCTGGTGGCTCAGATCCAGTCACTTTCCCACCGCCATAAGGTTGCCTCTCTATGTCTTTTTCTATGAATATTTTCATGGTAATTGTTTGAATAAGCTCTCGCTATGGTACCTAGAGGTTATTAATTTAAGCGCAGTAATAGACTGACATCGAGATTGCGCTGGCTAAATGTAGCCGTAAATAAACCTAACGTAAAGTTTAGGTACCAAAGAGGAAAGTTAATCAAAAAGTTATTGCTATGAAAATATTCGTAGAAAAGGAAGCCATTTTACGGCAGTGGAAAAATGACGGAAGCCGTGAGACAGGTCAGGGTCGATAATATTGCAAATTCTTCTTGATTTTCTCAAGAAATTCTAGATCAATGATTTTCAACTGGTTTGTCGTGAAAGGATCGTAGGTGTGCCTCGAAAATTATTAAAGGTCATTCATTAAATTATTTTTGAAAGAAGTCCAAAGAAACAAACGGATTCATAATATATAAAATAATGTAAAAAGCAAACTTTTCTGCAATAAACAAAGACAAATACTGATCGCAGCTAAAATGCTTGGAAGATTTAAGAATATGTCTGTGCAAAATTCCACCTTGCGAAGGAGATATTCTAAAAAAAAAAAATTTTTTAAAAACCTCAAGCTTACGTTTTAAGGATTTTACTTATCATCTTTTTATTGCAAATTATAATTAATTATTATTTTGTGTGCTAATAAAAGAAAGCATAAAAAAATTGTTTTTTTATCATAATTTAAGTTTGTCGCGGAGTTTTAACTCTGTGGTTCAAGTATGTCGTAAGATAAAAAACAAAAGATTGGCAAACACCGCTGTAGATTGTAGTGAGTGCGAAATAATCATAACTCTCTTTACACACTTCCTTCAAATTGTGAGATTTGAGGAAAAAGACGGAAATGAATTCGCGAGCCTATGGGAAATCTTCTTTGGACCAATGAAAACCTTGCCTTCACGGAAATTGGCAGGTGAGCCGAAAAGGATGTGGGAAATAAATTTGTGAGACTACGGGAAATTGTTTTTGGACCAATGAAAACCTTGTCTTCATAAAAATTACCCTTTGAGACACGAAGAAGAAAGAAAAGAAAATGGCGAGTCTATGCGAAATTATTTTTTATATAAAATGAGGAGAAAAATTAAATTAACGAGAGAAAAGTGTCTGAAATGTTTTGCTTCAGTTCCTTACGATCAACGACCAGCGTTCAAATTCTTGCCAGTATAAAATTATTCACCAATTATATTCTCAGCCTTTAACCAAAGCACTCTGTACTTCAATGAATTTTCTCTCAACAATCCATGAAAGATAAGTATTTCAAATTATCTCTCTTTCTCAACTTTTGAATAGATGCAAATCATATGTCCCTTCTGTAAGCGACAAATTCTCTTACCTGTTTTAAACATTTTTGAATATTATTTTTGATCAGATCATTTAATCTGTTGGATGAACATTTCCTCTTCATGACAATTCGTTAAAACTACAGACTTTAAAAACGTCTGATTTATTTTCCTAAAACGAATTACTGGCACAACTACAAGAATCTAAATTCGTAAATAAATTCCTTATCTTGTTTTGTTAAAATTACCCATGTGTTTCCTCGTCATTATCATCTTTCATTAATCTTCTTGGCATGGGTAAATAAATTGTTCATTTTAACCCCTAAGTCCCATGCCACTATAAGATATATAGCAGAAGCACCAGACCAGTTGTAACAGCAATATTCAAGACACGGACAAATGTACAAGACAAATGGACAAGACAGATTTGCGGACAAATGTGCAAGACAAATTCGCATTAGAAAAATTGTCTAACACGACGCAGATAGAATAAGTACATCATTTGGAAATAGTTTTCCCATTCATTTCAACCAGTGGCCTTATTTATTTATTTATTTAGTTAGTTAGTTTATATAACAGCCCCAGGAAAGCAATGCTTCATTTCTAATTCACTTTACGGTAATGTCAATTGTTTAGAGTACAAACCGAAATAATAATAAATCTGATAGATTTCCTAAGGTTTACATTCAAAACAATTTTATTATTTCACAAAACTGCTATTGATGGCTACTTTAAGCTACAGATGAATTTTCCTTGCCAAGCGAAAATTGTCGCCCCTTTATATCTGCGGCCTATGGCGCCTACAATCTTGCGATGTCGTTGTTATTTCTTTTTAACAATTTCAGTCATTGTGAATATTTTTTTTATATTTTGATTTTTGTCGTTTTTTGGGTTGGGGGTGGTGGACAATATTTCCCGGCTGGCCGATGAATGCCTTTCATCAAGACAGCATCTTCAGATTAAACCAACCAAGGCTGAAGATATCCTCTTCGCTCATTAGGTGAGGACTTGGAACTACGTACGAACACAACCGTCGGTGGCTTCCGAACAGTTTCGTCTGACCAATTCCACTCACATCATTTGGGTCTCTTCTTTATCTGTGAAGAGATTATCAAGCATTTACTACCATAATAGGAGATTAGATATTACACGGGAGTTCAACGGTCTTTTCTTCATTTCTAAAGATATTTTCCTATGTCTTAATATTTTGCTTAGTTTTTTAAAACATCTTTCACTAATCGTAAGCGCCTTCGCATTTCTATGTAATATTTTCTGTCTTTTGCCAATACGTTACCCAGGCAGTTAAATTCCTGTACCTACTTGTTTTTTTAATTCCTCAATACTTAGATTTTATTTTAGCTTTCATTATGGAGCAAAAAAAAATGTTGGCCTCGTGTCAGATTAAGTCTAAGCATAGTAAATATCAAAGGAATAGGGCACAAGTGAGTTGTTTTCCCCTTTAAAAGTAAACTTAAACACTATTAGGCCTCTAAATACAACGGGATCGAAATATTTCCTATAAAAAAAGTCTTCCACTTCCAGAAGTATCAACGTAAAACTTAATATTCTTCTCTTTTTTTTTTTCAGAAATATAAAATTTTTTACATGCTTAAAATATTCTCTTATTTGTGATAAATGCGGGTCTTATCTCAATAAGGGTAAATATTTATTTGTAAACAAATTACGAACATGTATAGAGAAAGTAACAAATCAAATAAAGGAAGCTAACTCTAGAATAATTTTCCTGAGTTATCTCCCATGTATTATAAATTCTCATTAAGAAATTATTTGTTTATCACATTTACGTCGCAAGGAAAGAAAAGAAGATTGTGCTGCATCAAACTTTAAGAAGAAATGTTTTTTCCTGAAAATCAGAAACTGAGATCCTCGCATTTTTTTTTGCACCGACAAAAAATATGTAATTATTTCGATTTATTATATATCAAGCTTATTATTATTATTCACTAACTGAATTACCCGCACCTTTCTGCATCTCAGACATTTTTTGTAAAAAATTGATGATTGATTTTAAATCATTGTTAAAATTGGTGGAGAAAAATGATGCATTTCAATCTTACTCACTGATCTTGCCGGTGTGACCTCCATCTTCTGGATTTCTCCTTCTATATCTTGGAGTCATTCCGTTGTCCAAATTTAATTTAAATCTAAGGGGAAAAATTTTCGGGTGGGTGTGAAAAACAGCTTGATTTGAACACTTTCATATGTATTTGATGCATTACTTGATAGAATGAATTGATGAGCAGATCTTAACATTGATAAGACAAATTGAATTGTCGCAACAAATATGTATTGTAACTTTATATAGATTTGGAAGTTCGTACTATGGCCGAGCGGCAAGGATCAAGTGAATTTTCAAAGTTTAATTAGCAACAATCGTAACTGGCGAAAAGATGCGGCGCAGAAAGTGGTCTTCAAATTTCGGAATATGCGTGTATTTTCTCTATATATATGATTTACTAAGCATAGCTTCATGTGGCAAAAAGCCTCAAGTAGGGAGCAACCAGTGAGGATCGTACTCACTATCCAGTCGCAAATGATCTTCGGAAACAAGCTTGCTAACCAATACACCACGTCTAAATACCCCAATATATATGATATATAATATATATCTATATATAGTGATTTACTTAGATGTGGCCTAAGGCCGAAAATGTGGAGCCTTATTTCATATATATATATATATATATATATATATATATATATAAACCGAATGGATAAATATAGGTAGGTATGGGCGAGCGATCGCATGCAAATACATATAAATATTCTTAGTGTAAGAAAAACAGTGCTCAATGTTAAATAACAGAATATATATATATATATATATATATATATATATATGTCTAAATATTTTTTTTTTAATTTTTTATTGTATATATATATATATATATATATATATATATATATATATATATATATATGTATTGATATATAAAAAAATAAAAAATTAAATCTTTAAATATATATATATATATGTGTGTTATTTGGTTCTTAGGGAGTGAGTTATATGATATTAATGTGTATTCTTTATACACTGGGTTGTTTAATATTCTTTCGTTTTTTTATTATTATTTCATTTAGATTCCTCGACTAGTTTCGTCCAAAATGGCCAGCATCGGGAGGAGAAATATTTCTGCTTGCTGGTAGCAGTAAACTACAGAAATGAATGTCTTGATAGAGAAAATGAACTTTTGTCTGTAGTTTTCATTTGTTTTTTTTTTGTTTTTTTATCTTTTTAACATGAATCTTTTAACATTCCTTGTGTTGGTCAAACAATCTCTTTTAAGTTGTTATTTGAGATAAGAGCTGGACAGATACATGTTGCTCTGAATTCTCTGGTCAGTTTGACAGTTTTATTGGACCTGGTGAGGGGATGTGTCTCTGTTTAGTGTTTGTGTGTGTGTTATTTGGTTCTTAGGGAGTGAGTGAGTATGATATGCGTAAGCGTGTGTATTGCTGTGGATGTGTGTTATTATTTGGCTCATTAGGGAGTGAGTGAGTATGATGTGTGTAAGTGTGTATATTTGTGTGGGTGTGTGTATAAGTTTATAAGTGTGAGGCCCCCACACCTCCGTAAGCATGTCTGTCTTGTGTGGGTGAGAAATGTGATAGGTTTTGATTTGTTGAGTTATATATTGGTACTATCTGTATTGTTAAATTTATGGTTTAGCCCGGCTGGATATTTTGTTTTTAGACGCTGTATCCACTTATTTTCATAGGACTCTAAAATCTTTCTAATGTTATATGCTCTGAACTTTTCTATTCTCTCAATTATAGTGAATTTGGCATGGGTTCTGAAATCGTGTTTTTCCAGGCGGAAATGTTGTTCTACAGGTAATAATTTTTCATGGGGAGTCGACTTAATTCGATTACGATAATTATTAATTCTGTAGTGAAAGGGCCATTCAGATTTTCCTACATATTGTTTCTGGCATAGTGTGCATTCTAGGAGGTAAATTATGTTATGACTTCTACAGTTAGAATCGTGGTAGATTTTGAAAGTAGATTTAGTGATTGAGATAGAGAATGAATTCGTGTTTTTAATATGGTTGCAACATAAACTTCTTTTGTTGTTACATGGTTGGGAAAATCCTGTTGTTTTTGTTCTTAGTTTATTACGGATTACCTTGTCCCCTGAAATGTGGTTACTACCTATGATTTCTTTTAGGTTCTTAGGTCTACGATATGCAAGAAGGCCGGGTTCCTTAAACAGTTTTTTTTAGGTCTGGTTTGAGATGTAGTATTTCCCAGCGACGTTTGATTATTTGGGATAGTGGAGGCAGAGTGGGATTGGAAGTGGTTACTAGAGGGATGCGGCTAGATTTATTTTTAATCTTGTACATTAGGGTGTCTTCTTTAGGTGTGGAAATTGCTTTATTTATTTGTTCCCTGATTAGGTGTTGTTTATAGCCACGTGTTGTGAATTGATGCTCCAGATTTTCAATGTGTTTATTTAATTCTTCATTGTTGGAACATATCCTTCTGAGTCTAAGTGTTTGTGAATAGGGAAGGTTCTCTTTGAGGTGTTTAGGGTGGGAAGACTTAAAATGTAGATAGTTGTGGGTGTCGGTGATTTTAATGTATAGTGTCGTTTGTAGTTTCCTGTTTTCATCTATGTAAATGCGGGTGTCTAAAAATGTTACTGATGTTGTAGATTTTTCAGAGTCAAACTTAATTGAGTCGTGCACTGTGTTTAGGGTCATAAGGAATTGGGTAAGTTTGTCATCACTACCCGTGTATACAAAGAATATATCATCGATGTATCTTGCATAGAATACGCAGTCGCTACCAATGATTGGATAGATATGGGTCTCCTCAAATTTTCCCATGAATATTGTAGGATATGATGGAGCTGCAATGGTGCCCATGGCACAACCTCTTATTTGAAGGTAGTGTGCTCCATTGAAGTTGAAAGTATTCAATGTAAGGACATGCTCCATGAGTTTTATGATGACTTCTGTGGGGGTGATCCTGTTTTCTTCTTTTAGTAAGTGCTTCCTGAAGGGCGGTTAGCCCTTCGATGTGTTTAATGTTTGAATAGAGTGAGCTAACGTCCATAGTCACTAGAATAGTAGATCTGTTGTGTCTCTGATGTAGGATTTTACTTCCTTAGCTAGCGGTTGTATGTAATGGTCTACGTATTTAGAAATTTTGGTCGTGTGGCAGTTGAATGATGAAATGACCGGCCTTTCTGGGTTGTTGCTTTTGTGTATTTTAGGAAGGAGATGGAAACGAGCAGGTGTAATGTTTGTGGGTGTAAGTGTTGTGCATGTTTCCTTGTCGATTAGATTGTTGCAAAGAATTATGTTTAGTGAGCTAGTTAATTCTTTTTGATATTCGAGAAGGGCATCTGTAGGTATGCTTTTATAGTTTTCTTTGTCCGCTAGCTGTTTGTTGGCCTCTTTAATGTATTCTTCGATTCCTCAGATCACTGTCGCACCCCCTTTGTCAGCCTGTGTTATGAGTAGGTAGATAGATAGATAGATAGATAGATAGATAGATAGATAGATAGATAGATAGGAAGGCGCAGACATAGATAGATAGATAGATAGATAGATAGATAGATATAATAGCTTACATTAATTGCGCAACTCCGAGTTTCATGCCGATGCAATTTTCAAGTGCTGGAATTCCAGAGTTGTGCCCTTAATGTAATGTAAGGTATTATGTATATTTCTTAATATATATATATATATATATATATATATATATATATATATATATATATATATATATATTTCCTTTATTAATGTTTTCCCCGACATTAATTTTACAACAAATATTGCTCTAAATACGCGGTTTGATTGGGTGCGCCGCTGATTGGGTGGAATGTTAGCGCGTTCCGACTCTGAGAACCTCGAAGGTTGAATCTCACCAAAGTCGATTAGACAAAAAGATAACTTCTTGCTAATATCGATCTGAAGAGTCGATCCCGTCATGTGGAAGGAGCCTAAAAATCATATCACGAACACTGTGAGAATATTGCTTAGACAACAAAACTAAGCGGATGGTAGCTCTTGTCGTCGTTAGTTTGAGCGAACTGGCTTTGTCCAACCTGTAGATTACGCCAGATGATGCGCCCCGTCTCTCTCTCTCTCTCTCTCTCTCTCTCTCTCTCTCTATCTATCTATCTATCTATCTATCTCACACACACACACACACTCACAAACATACACACACACACTATAACTAAGTTTCGCTCAGCATAGTTACAATGTAAATCACAGGTTGATTTTGTAGGTGTTAAACAGACACGAATATTCCTGAGCAGACGTCTGCAACAGGGATTAACGATCTATAAAAATACAAATTTGCTGTAATGATTGAATTTCTATGGATCATTGCAAAAATAGAGACAAAAATCATAACTTATGGTGTCGGACACGGAAGCAATTTTGCTTTTGTTATAATTATCATTATCATTATTATCATTATCGTTATCATTATTATCATTATTATTATTATCATTATCATTATTATCATTAGTTATTATGATTTTTTTCTATTAGCATTATTATTATTATTTAGCATCATCATTTATTACATAATCATTATCCTTCTTAATTAATTATTATCATTTATTATTATCATTAATTATTATAATTATCATTTATGAAATTATCATCATTACTTTGAATTTATTATCTTACCTACCTGTTCCTACCACATCGCGTTTTTTTTTTTTTTTTTTTAACGAGAATAAAATATTCAGTTATTATAAAAGACTAATATAAATTAAGAAAAAGGACAAGGTTATCAATGGCGTAAGCAGACTTTCAAACTTGATATTTTGTGGATACAAACAAAATACAGAGAAAACATCGCTTGATCAAACGTACTATGGGCGCTGATAACTTCCCAATTAGTTATCTGAATATTCATTCCTCGAAATAATTGGAAATCAAAATAAGAACTGTTTTGTTTGTTTGTTTGTTTGTTTTTTCTTGTGTTTTTTTTAATAGGGGTAGATAGTTTTTGTTTTTTTAATAGGGGTAGATAGGTTTTCCTATCGCCCAGTCCATCTCTTCTCCTTCTCTTGAGCAAGAATATAGGCTCATCCTTTGCTTTCTGCTTAGGAAGGAGTTCTTTTCTTTACTCAAGCCTTAATAGTCGTACTATTGATGATATTTTTATGATATGTGTGGATGGTGGCAGCGTATCTTCCATCTAATGGTACCGGGTTGGCAGTTTTCTGTTTGCTGTTCACGACTGGTAGTTAGGAACCCGAACTCTTGTGTCTTGAGAGATTGCTCTGATCAATATCGGGGTTCATGCAGTGCCATGTCGTGCATGGCAAAGGTCCCCTTGCAATCACTTCCGCTGGGCAACCCCGAGGCCACACTGTTTCAGTCTGTACCAGTTCCCTTCCTGCACATTAGACGGCCGACTGCTACTATTACCCTAGATCTTTCTTTACCATAACAACACACCATGACTATAAGATGGCTCAACAAAAATCACCTAAATTCCTTAACCTTTCTTTCTTCAACATTCGGGATATTTATACCAACTTCTGCAGCGTGGAATCGTTCCTCTTTGAAAAGTCTCCGGGCATCCTATCTCTCTGTGTAACTAATCTTAACTCTTCAATCCCCTCCTCTGATTTCTCGACTCCAGACTATCTTCCATCCCTTAGGAAGGTCCACATGCATGGTCTGGAAGTTTATGTCTATGAACATCTCCCACTAGGTAGGGAAATCACTTGAATCAACACGCCACTCTTACAGGTGTCTACGTCTGTCTCTACTTAACTCACTCATCCTTTCTCTTCTTTCTCTCGTTTCCGTTCCTCTCATGACTGTTGCCTGCTAGATAATATAGACAAGGCCATCTCTCTAAACCCATCTACAAATATATTTATCTTTGGTGACTTTAATACCCACCATGCTAGAGTATTACTTTGTCACTGGCCCCACTGGAATCAAGACCGTTCCCCCTTCTCTCACGCAAGTGGTGGACTTTCCCACGCATTTCCCCAGTAACCCTGATGGACACGCTTTTCTTCTCGATCTCTTTTTTATCTTTATCCCGAATTGTACCTTGCAGCTCTGCCCTCTTGGCAACTCTGGTCATGCGCTAGTGCCTATAAACATCTCTTTCCGCTCCCCTACCAGCCAAGAACCTTCTAACAACAGTATATCAACGTGCGGATCGGGACTCGTTCCGTTACGTCCTTTGGAATAGTTTTTAATCATCCTGTTCATAAATTCGTGTCTGGGGTCTCCTCCTGGGTGAAAGCCTGCATCGATGCTTTCATTCCAGCAAGGAAATACCAATTTAAACCACATTCATCTCCTTGGTTCTCACCTGCATGCTCGGCCACTATAGCCCACAGGAATCACTTCTGAATGTACCAGTGGGACACATCTGATTGCAATAGACCTCTCTTTGTCTCTGCTCGTAATGAATACAAGCGTGTCCTCGATGAAGCAAAGTTACTGTTTGCTGATAAAATTAAACAACGTATGGCATCTCACAAGTTCGGTTCTAGAGATTATTGGTGGCTCTGCAAGAGTGTGCTGAACAACAGCAAATTCTCAATCCTTCCTCTATTCAATCAATTCGAAGTTCTAACCTCTATAGCAGGTTGAATTATTTATCGAAAATTCTGCTTTCAGCTCAACATTCGACTCAATTGGAGGACCCACATCTGATTACCCTCCTAGAACAGAGGATCTACTTAGTGATATGCGTATAATCGGTCACAGGTCTCGGACATCATACTTATTATAAAACCCAGGTTGTGTGTGTGTGTGTGTGTGTGTGTGTGTGTGTGTGTGTGTGTGTGTTCGTTTATATATTGGATCGGATTTCCTACATTTTTCAACCGATTTCAACAAAACTTCACAGGACTACGTAAAATTACCTTGCGGTGGTTCTGACAGTACCAAAAATTGGAAAAACACAATTGTTTTTGCACGAAATCAATTTGAAAACACGATTAAGAGGCATCGCTATTTCGAGAATGAAAGGGGGACAACTCATATCCAGTTATACTTATTATAAAACCCAGGTTGTCTGTGTGTGTGTGTGTGTGTGTGTGTGTGTGTGTGTGTGTGTGTGTGTGTGTGTGTGTGTGTTCGTTTATATATGGACCGGATTTCCTACATTTTTCAACCGATTTCAACAAAACTTCACTTTTTTTTTTGGCAGGTAGTGTTTCTTATTGTCTTGCACACTTTTTTTCTTTATTTTTACATTCAGAATGCTTTAAAAATTCCATTTACAAGACAATTGTTTATAATAAAATTCTATTCAATCGGTAGAGACTCATAACGATTGAAAACAATGTTTTTGTTTGAGTTTGGGTTTGACCAATTCGTAAAAAAAAAAAACAAAATAAATAAAAATAAAACTAATTAAGACATGCATGTCCGTCAACCTTAAACAATAATCTTTGTCAATTTTATTTTTCAGTCGTTATGATGGTCAATACTTGATCTATCTCTTACTGTTACATTCCCGGGCAACGCCGGACTCTACTGCTAGTTATTTCTAAATAAAACTCACATAAGCCAAGCGGAGATGACGGGATCACAATCGTCGTCCTAAAGAAATGTGCCTCCCGGAATGGGCCGGAGTTCTCTCCCAACTCTTGCCTCGCTGCTTCCCTGTTTTCCAGCTTGTTGAATGTCCTCCTTTCTAGTTCCTGTTTTTAAGAACTCTGAAGATCCTTCTAATTATCATCCTATTAGCCTCCTACCGCTTTTCAGCAAAGTATTCGAAGCTTTAATCAATGCTGAAGTGGTTAAGCATCTTACCTCTCAAGGACCTACTCACTGACAAAAAATATGGCTTCCGTTTTGCCAGATCTACCACTGATGTGCTAACGGCCATCACTGAACATGTATATCAACCTCTTGATAATAACGTCGAAGCTCGAGCTGTGTCTCTAGATATCTAGAAAGCGTTTGTCATGGTTTGGCACGCTGGTCTTCTACGTAATCTCCAGAGCCTTAGTATTACCGAATGTTTGTTTGATTAAATCCAATCGTTCCTATCAAAACGTGGAAGGTCGATAGGAACAGGTTCGCTTCCAGATCCTCTCATATGAACGTGGGTGTACCCCAAGGCTCTATCCTGGTTCCTACGATGATTCCGATCAGCATCAATGATCTTCTTGATGTCATCTGTTCCCAAGTTGGTATTTATGTTGACACTACCATTCACTCCTTTCTCCATAGCAAATCGGTCAGAGTTGACAAAGTTAACCTGGACGCTACTCTCTAAAAGGACCCCCCAATCAATGGTTAACGGAGGCAGGAAATGACGCTTAAATTTTAATGCTTCCAAAACTAAACTACTCTCATTTAACCACCATAGAGAAACTTTCCTGTCTGTCATCAGCATGGCTGATGCTGACACATGGAGAGCAACACATTGCACCTCCTTGGCCTAACGTTTTATAGTGACTTGAAATGCAAAGACTACATCGAATCAATAACTGTATCTACTGCAAGGAAAGTTGGGTAACTGGTCGTGCCAGAAGGTTTTTCTCGTTTACAAATCTACCATTCGTCCGTGCATTGAATACTGTTGTCATATCTGGTCAGGTGCTCCTGCTATTCATCTCGAAGTTTTTGACAAAATCCAAAGAATCGTCTGCAATGTAATCAATCCTGACTTGACATATCGACTTCAGTCACTTTCTCACCAAGTGACGTGGCCTCCCTCCGTCTTTTCTATAAATATTTTCATGGCTACTTCTCTGACGAGCTTTTTTTTTCCCCTGGTGCTCTGACTATCTGAATTTAAGCGTGCTACCAGATTGGCATCTATGTCACACCCTTTTACTATTGAAATAGTTAAATGCTTCTTCAAAAGTTCTGCTCGAAAAGTTTCTTTTCTTGCACTTACCAAAAGTGAAACTCCCTTAGACTTACTTGCTTCCTTGATAACTACAATGTTCAAAAATTTAAATGCAACGTCAATCGCTATCTTCTATCTTCTTGAATCCCATTTCCTCGCCTCCCCCTCCTCCTATACCCAGTCTTTTCTCTAACTTTTACTCTCTGTAACCTACCTCGTATTAGTAGCATTCCCACCTTGTTTGGGGTGAGAAAAATTATTTATGAAGTCGGGGATCGATTTGACACTGTATTTAGATTATAAACAGGACCCCACCTCTCTTTTAAAATATTTCCTTAAAAAATCAATATTTTCGATTCTTAAAAATGCCATGGCTTGCGGAAGGACGATTTCTTTTCTTTTTTTAATTATTTCACCCCAAGTAAGGCGTTAATACCACTAAGACGCAAGAGGTAATTGGGAGTGAAAGAGAATGAGAAAAAATTAGTGAGAAGAAAGGGCAATGAAAGAACAGGTTCCAGGGAGACAAAAGATGGCGATTAGCGTTGCATTTAAATTTTTAAAGATTGATTGTAGCAGATAAGCAAGAAACCAGAAGAGAGTTTCACAGGTGAAAAGTGCGAGAAAATAAACTCTTAGTCTAGAACTTACAATAACATATTTGCTATTTCAATAGTAAAAAGATGAGACGTAGTTGCCAATCTAGTAATACGTTTCAATTCACACAGTCGAGCTACCAAAGAGGAGAGCTCATTAGAACAACTGCCAATCATTGTCTGTTTCTGTCTCTATTTCTGAGATGAGGTATTATGTACACTATTTACATTGTTAGGACTATCATCCTCATCTTTGTTGCCATATTTATTACAACGTTTCGGCCAGTTTGAGGGGAATTAACAGGAGATAACTGATGACATCCATTAAAACATGACACGTGGAACTAGAACAGTCTACCCCAGCGAGCGAAATAAAGGGTTAAGTTCGACATTCCAACCACCTGAAGAAGGCCAGATCATCGTACAACGGCCGAAACGTTGTGATAAATATGGCAACAAAGATGAGGATGATGGTCCGAACAATGTAAATAGTGTATCATAGTCTGTTGTTCAATATACTTAAAATCATGTCTGGCTGAATTTGCATTTGTTAAACTTTTTGCTTTCTACTACCTGTTAGAAGCTATTTAAAGCCTATTTTAGACATCTTTTCCAGGGCAGTGAATTAATTCTCTCTTTAAAATCTTTACCTTAATGTTTAATTTTATTTACTAAAATAAATTTTCCTTTTAAACTATTCTATGTAGAATTCATAAAAAAAAGAAAAATAATTTGAATTAAACACAAACGCAAGGCGTGAATTTTTTATCATTTAACATTTTATGCACTACAGTATTTCGTCAGTGGTTCTCAGTCAGCCTTTTCCTCGTCCGATGTGTGAACTCTTTATTAGAGAGAGAAAGAGAAAGAGAGAAAGAGAGAGAGAGAAAGAGAGAGAGAGACTCTGCCTTCTAATCTTTACGGCGATTGCTTATCTATTAATCTCTTCTACATTCTCGTCTCCACTTTTACAATACCGGATGCAGGTAATGTTTTTCTATAAATGTATATTATTTGCCATAAACTCATCTCTGAATTATTTTCACTTCTCAGTCGTAATTCAAATCATTTCAGTTGTTGTAGAGGTCTAATTTTATTAGAATTCTATTCTTTCAAGTTTCCACTTGGGATTTTGTAAAAATCAAACAACATGGTGGCATGAAGTTTTAGAATTTCGTGGGGAAAATAAAACAGCAGGGTGGGTAAAATGTTTGACATTTCGTGGGAATCAAACTACAATGTGGGTGAATGTTTGGCATTTGGTAGGAAGGATATAATTACATCACTTGTAAAATGTTTGACATTTGACATTTCATGGGAATCAAATTACAATGTGGGTGAAAGTTTGGCATTTGGTGGGAAGAATATAATTACATCACTTTCAAAAGGTTTGACATTTGAAATTTCATGGGAATCAAACTACAATGTGGGTGAATGTTTGGCATTTGGTAGGAAGAATATAATTACATCACTTGTAAAAGGTTTGACATTTGACATTTCATGGGAATCAAACTGGAAGATGGGCAAAGTATTGACATTTCCTGGGAAGAATCAAATTACAGTATAGGCAATGGTTTGGCATTTCTCAATCAACACGGTAGGCGAGTGTTCGTCATTTCGTAGGGAGTATCAAACTACAGGTTGGGGTCCCAAAAGAGTCCAAAAGCGTCTCCGTGTCCTTGTTAGTGACAAATTATTTCCCACCCTACAACCCTTTTCCTACAGACGAAACACTGCAAGCCTCACACTGCTCTTCCATGGAAAGTGCTCAGACGAACGACATTCCTTAGCCTCACCAGTTCTAACCTTCACGTCTAAGAGTCGCCATGCTACGCCCATTGTAACGAGCCACCGTCATTCTCTTTGTATTCCATTGGTGAGATGTAAGTTCCACTCGAACAGCTTTTTCCTGCGAACCACTGTTCTGTGGAACTGACTCTCAAGAGAATGTTTGCACGATCACTACAGTCTTAACCTGTTCAAGTCTAAGATTAACCGTCATCTTCCCCACATATCCGCTTAAACTGTGCCTCTTACTCTGTAACAATCTACCTCGAGTGGCCCACGGACCTTGTACCTCACTGTAAAAAATCAGATTAATATGTCGTACAAAGACCTTCGAAATGAATGCCAGAATATCAACAGTTACATGGTTCTTCCTGAAAATTGTGAGACTCTTCTTGCCTTATAAGGAAAGATAATTTCGAACAATTTGTAATCTGTGTTTGCCTTTGTTGAAATTGCACTTAGTATTTCCTTCGTTGATAGCGATCAACTCTTAAAGCGTAACAGTTATTTTTCAAGGTTAAAATTTACAGAGAATCAATTTCACGGCCCAATGGAATTGCAGCGTCTAAAGTGGTTTACATTCTTGTGCATGAAAAGAGACAATCCCGAACAACATTGACTTCAAGCCAATTAGAAATCGATTCATTGTAAAGAAATCTTGAACGCAGTTTTATTAATTAATAATGGATAATTCAGAATGCGCCATCTTCATCTGTGCAGGTTGCCAATCATTTATATGATTTAAATGACGGGCATATAATGAATGTACGTTCGGAGGCTTGTCTAGAGGCTGGGGAAGCTGTGCATTTGTAGTGGTGTTTGTGCTCACATAGACTTCTAAAATTTTGAATAATTATTTTTAAGAACGGAGGATGTGTGGGTGGAATAATAGATAGTGTCTCGGAATAAGAATTCGGAGAGTAGAGTTCGAATTCCAGTTGAGTTTTTTAGCTTCACTTACGCACATATAACCTTGGAAAATGTAGGAATCCATGTCTTTGTCCTATCTATTGATAAACTGTAAAAAAAAAAAAACAAATCAATCAATAATTTCAAAGACGGTAGACTCTTCCAAAATGAGAAAAATGCTGCAACACAATCTTCTCATTCAATTTAGCATTTTGACAATTTACACTTGGGATTCACTATAGGGAGCCACTTGATCCACAAGAGAAATTTCAAATCACCAAGTTAAATCTTATTCGGTTTAGGAAATTAAGATGAATTTTAATAAACAGAGCAACTTTAAACAGTGTAAGAATAGACTATTGCATTGTGCATAGCATCTTGGACCCGTGGACAGTGCAATGGTTATCGGTGCCGAGAGTAAAATCGGCAAGCCGAGTTCAAATTCCGGTCGATTCTGTTGAATTCATTTTAGGCTAATGTCCTTGGAAAGGCATAAATCCATCTTTCCCAGCTACAGGTTAAGTAGCAAATAAATAGAGCTCTTTTACCTTGGGTTGCAACCAATCTAGAAGGAAAATTTCACAACCAACCTGAAGAGAAATGGTTTCCGCCAGGTGACCACTGCTGCTGCTGCTGCTGCTACGGTTGCAATGCACGTGCTAGCCCAACGGCATTAGGGTTATGGGACGATATAAAATGAAATACTAAAAGGTTGATAACGAATTAATCATTTCACCCCAAGCAATGCAATAAATCCACTAAAACGTAACGGTTTACTGAATATGAGAGAAAATGAGAGATAAAGAACAATATTAAGAAGAGAAAACAATAAAAGAACAGGAATTAAGAAGACAGATCAGTCCGCTGATACACCTGGCTTCTCTGATGCTCTGGTCTAACACTGAATGCAAAGTCTGTTTTGGTTCCATCTGGGGTGAGTCCAGCACATATTGGACATAAAAAAACAAAGGTCCCTTATTGCAATTCAATTCGATTCAGACCATTTGCTATTTCGTAGCATTGATCACATACTACATATTTAAACAAACTATATATTCACCATGAAAATATGATTGCAAAAAGTTTCGAGATTACAATTTAAAATTAGGGAAGAATTGAGGAAGCTTGGGATCATGAGGTGAGGAATTTTTAAATCGATTTTGCCATAAGCAAGGAAGCAAATCGACTGAGACACAAGAGGTTACTGGTTGGGGAAGAGTTAGAAAAAGAAACATTACTAAGTTGCTATAACAAAAGAAGAGTAATCAGGAGGAAAGTAGATAGCGATTGACATTGCATCTAAAATTTTGAAGATCATAGTTGGCTGGGAATCATGGAGCCAGAAGAGAGTTCCACAAACAAAAAGTGCGAGTGAAGAAACTGTTAACATAGAACTTACGGTTACATCTAGCCAGCTCAACTGTAAATGGATGAGACGTCGTCTAAGAACTCATCCGAACAATTACCATGAAAGCATTTATAAAAAAGACACAGGGAGGCAACCTTACCGCGGTGGGAAGGAGACTGAAGTCGAGAGGCCAGAACAGGGCCATTAATATTGTTGATTCTTCTTTGGATTTTATAAAACTCTAGTTAAATAGCAGCAGTACCGGACCAAATATGGCAGCAATAATCTAAGCATGGACGAATGTTGGACTTATAGATATGCAAGATAGATTCCGGAGGGAAAAATTCTCTAGTACGACATAGTGAATCAGCTTAGGACTCCAAGAACTACTGAACACAAAAAAAATTATTCAGCTGAGTAAACACTTCTAACTAAATTGCAAGGGCGAGGACTTTTCAAAAGAATTCCCCAAGACTTTCATTCATCCCCCATGGTTAGCTCCATGACACATGAAATTCTAGCAATAGAAGAAAAACAAAATGAAACGTTTCCATTGTATTTTAGCGCCATCTTTCTTCAAAAAGTATCTGTGTATCGGGATGAAACAAAAGTTCATAGCGTTTTTTTTTGGGGGGGGGGGCGAAAGTGATTTCTTTTCATACGAGATCTGATAAAAAAGGTATCGTGACTGGTGCTATAAAAAGAAAACTAGAATACATATCAATTCGTCATTTGATTTCTTTCGTCTGTAGTCCTTTCTGAAGTCACACACTTTATTCAGCGCCATTTACATTGATGGAAGCATTCCTGGAACTCCTTTTTTGGGGACAACGAACAGCTACCCTGTTACATTCCCTTGCATTTCCTCAACATATTGAAATCTTGTTCTTTCAAGTGAAATTTGATTTTTGAAAGACTCGCAAGGGACAAGAATTTGGGAATATGGTGATTGTCGGGCCTGGAGAATGTTAGTCTTGGTCAAAAACTGCAGCATGAGCCATGAGCACCGATGGAACCTGGATTTCGAATTCAGATCGAGTTCATTACATTCACTTACATGCTGACCCCCTTGGAAAAAGTATGAATTCATCTCATCTCACCCACCGGCTATGAATAGCAGGACAGAATGGGACCTATATACTTGGGATGGCAATCTCAGTCTAACAGAAGGAAACTCTTCGTTCAAACCGAATCGCACTCTCCTGAAAAGTAGGTATACATACGGCAGGGATGGAGGGATGGAGGTGCTGCTTGTGAATTTAAAATGCCTACTGAAACTTCTTCTATGAATTCACACGACTGAATGAATATGAATCTCTGCTACGCTTGGTCAACTTTCGTTAGGAAGCAATGTTAAAAGGAGCTCAATGTTTCAAAATTACTTTGCAGCCTCTTCTTCACAAATCCTCAGGTGACCTTTAGCTAATTTCTACTTAAAGAAATTAAACATTAAAGTTCTCTAGAAAAAAAAATTAGTCTTAGAATCTTACATTAAGAATGTTTTTGGCAAGTTTCGTCATTTCATCAAAATAGGTTGCGCGTAGAAAATTATAAGGAAATGGATTATCAGTGGTTAAGAATTAATGCAAAATAGATCTGTTAATGAATGTAACCGTAAGTTCTATGCTAATAGTTTCTTCTATAACACGCCTAGCTTGTAGAATACTCTTCTGACTTCTTGCTTTACCGTCAACTTCAAAAATTTAAATGCAATGTCAACCGTTATCTTCTGTCTTCTTAATTCTTGTTCTTTTATTGTTTCCTCTCCTTAATAATGTTTTCTTTTTCTCGTATTATTTCACACTCGATAACTCCTTGCGTCTTAGTGGTTTTATTTCCTTGCTAGAGGTGAAATGATTAAAAAAAAGAAAAAATATATAACATTTATACATTTTTTATCATAAAAATGCACTGAAAATCAAGAAGAAAATTATTTTCAGTAGTTAAGAATTAAACGAAATGTTACTGAGAGAATAGAGTTATTAAATGTATAGAGTAAATCTATTACTAATATTTTCCTATAGAAATCCATTGAAAATTAACAAGAATTGGGAAATAATTCAATCAAATGTTGAATGGCAGAATAGCGGGCTTCTATTCCTTTCTGAGTACACTCGTCTTCCTGAGCGGCTATCAAATCCCAATCACAGACGCACGCGCACAACCAACATAGTCCACGGTTTTATACTACTGAGCGGATTATACTTAGAGTTTCTGGGTGGGAGCACATAGTCCGGCGTAATCAATCTTTTTGAACGAGGCCAGCACACTCAAACCCGAATTTCACTCACCTGGATTAGAAGTAATCAAGAAAATGCCTCTAAAATGGCTAAAAGTAGAAGGAACAAAATGTCGCATATAGGTGGTTGAATAAATGCATGTACAGATATTTTTCTCAGGCACTTTCTAAAGTCGCCGCGCAATGGAATATTGTCAAGGGGTAACCGTCCTGGGAAATGGAACCTTTGCCTCATGACGAGAAAACAAACGTTTTAACCACTCGGCCAGGGAACCATGCTCATGTAGTTTTGTTCTAAAATCAGTGAAAATATAAATATAGATATTTTTGGCGGGGTGGGGATGCATTTGAAGAATGGATTTTTTTCTTTTTTGAATTTCTCGGCATGATTAAAAGATTTAATAATTTTAAAATAACATTAACTTTAAATGTATCTTCGAAAACTCTTAATCATAACATTTGATTTCATAATATTAAAATTCGCTCAGATATTATTTATAAGATGGGTAGTGTGTGTGTGTGTGTGTGTGTGTGTGTGTGTGTGTGTGTGTGTGTGTGTGTGTGTGTGTGTGTGTGTTATGGTCATTATGTCTGTCAGCGTCACTATAGTGGTGATGGGACTGAATTACAACCGAAAAGAACAAAAAAATAAAAGAATTAGTAAATGAACGGACAAGTGCGTTTCATCCCGCAAGCTCCGTCATCCAGTTTACTCGATTTTAGCCGAGTACCGGACACCCGTCAAACGTCTTTCTGTCAGCACCCAGCCTATCCCAACTCCGGTAAACACCAGGTGTCACTTACAGAAGCGGGTAGCCACGAGCAATTTGTGCTTGTTTAAGGAAACGTGGGTGGCCGCTTCAAGGATGTCATTTGGTTGACTTATCAATGAAAATAAAAATAAGCTTTCTTTTCTTAATATTTACCCGTATATATATATATATATATATATATATATATATATATATATATATATATATATATATATGTTTTCTAGTTTCTGTGTGGTTTGGGTGGCACGGTAAGAGAATATCTTAGAGAGAGAGAGTGTTGAAAGTTTTCAACCGGACCAAGTTGGTCAAATCTTGGGAAATCGGTTGCGTACCACTTCAAATAAATGAGCATATGTATTTATGAAATGTCTATTTCTGGGACGTCACATTACAGCTAGTCTCATAGATCAATTTGAGCAAGTTATGAGTCCAATCTTTAAAAGATGCATTATATTTGGGGGTCTCGTGTCAAAACTAAACTTATCAAATAACTATATATCTATTTCTGTGTGTAAGAGGATGTGTATGTGCGTGAGTTTATGTATTAGGGTGTTACATAAATTCGTTCGTTTTTTTTTTTCATAATTTATTTTAACGCTTATTAATAGTTCTGATGAATCATTCAACAATGTTTTCCAACCTCCTTCATTGTTTACGACCTCCATCATTGGTTATGACCTCCTTCATTGTTTACGACCTCCATCATTGGTTATGACCTCCTTCATTGTTTACGACCTCCATCATTGGTTATGACCTCCTTCATTGGTTATGACCTCCATCATTGGTTATGACCTCCTTCCAATGTCCCACTAACCGTTCAATGCCTTGACGATAGAAATCACTAAGTTTTGACTCGAAAAAAATCAAGTCCCTATTTAAGTTCCACACCGTTGTTGAACGAAACACTCTTTAAATTGTTTGAATGCAAACGAAAAAGGTGGTAGCCTGATGTGGCTGAATCAGGAGAATATGGTGGGTGTAGTAGAACTTCCCAATCGAGCCCATTAATTACATGTTTGGTCATGTTAGCGACGTGGCAGAGAGCACGGGAATGTTAAAAAATCAGACTGTATCGCCAGTCAGCTCTTTTCGGCTGAATTGCCTGAGTTCATTTGTTTAATATACAGCTTAGAATTGGCCTTTTGTTGTTTTGAAGTATTTCATTATCATTCTGTCGGTAATGAAATGATATCCATACACAACACAAATGTCACGGTCAGTTTTGGCAGTTTTGTGACTTTGATTAAAAGCAAAGAGATGATGTTGAGCATGTTCATTCTTGTCTACTTGGCATTCCATCTCAAATGGATGTTTAATCTGAAATCAAATTTCAATAACGCTTGGA
Organism: Acanthosepion pharaonis; assembly: GCA_903632075.3. NCBI lineage: Eukaryota > Metazoa > Mollusca > Cephalopoda > Sepiida > Sepiidae > Acanthosepion > Acanthosepion pharaonis. The sequence goes on along the minus strand of CAHIKZ030004620.1, from coordinate 2,496,670 downwards.
AACAGTTTCAAAGAATTATCAGACTTAAAAAGAAGCAATAAATTCCACGAAAGATTATTCTTGGAAATCATTCGCAGAACATCAGCAAAATCGAACGAATGTATGTAACAACTTAATATGTCTGTGTGTCTGTGTATGCAGCTTTTATTTGTTAATAGCAACTAACAGCGACTAATTTTATCTCAATAAAAAGACAAACACACAGACGCTTCATTATATGATCCATATCTACCAAACAATATTTTATTTTATTTTTACGCGCGAATAAATATTTGACTTCTATTAAAAATGGCTTCTTTGAATTTATTTAATTCCATGACCTTCAACATTAACCAAGATCAACATTAACCAAAGCCCATTAAACTCTGAGTCATAGCCTGTCTGAAATCTATCCAACAGACACCCATACAAACACTTCATTTTATTTGTATAGATTAGCAACTATGGGAGAAATATGATATATGACTATATTTTGGTAATTGAAATAAAAAAATGAAAAAAGTATAGGATTGGTGTATACGGAATAAATTCCAATAACCAACAAATACTATTCTTAAAAGAGTGCTCAATACAGAGTAGAGCAAATATAATTATTTATTAGAAAATTATAACATAAATATGTTATAAAATCACTACAAAAATAGCCATTTTGTTTCAACACTTCTGGCGTCTTATCAAGTGATGGTGTTGAATGATAAGACTTGATAAAACACCAGAAGAGTTGAAACAAAATGGCTATTTTTGTAGTGATTTTATAACATATTTATGTTTTAATTTTCGAATAAATAATTATATATATATATATATGTGTGTGTGTGTGTGTGTGTGTGTGTGTGTGTGTGTGTGTGTGTGTGTGTGTGTGTGTGTGTGTGGAAAAGACAAAAACGATTGACATTGCATATTTTTTTTGAAAATCGAAGTTGACTGGAAAGCAAGAAACCGGAATAGAATTTTGGGTTTGGTTTGATTTGTTTTACCGCATATCAACACCTCAATGTGCTATTTAATGCCTGCAAGAATTTTATTGCGGGTAATATTTTTTCAAAAATGTATTGCTGATATTTCTTTTTCAAAAAATATATTGCTGGAAATAATGTATTGTTGATAATTTTTTATTCAAAAATTCATTGCTAGTAATATTTTTTACAAAAATGTATTGCAACGTATTTTTACACGATTTGACCCCAGTTTGAAGGTTAACTATTTGCCCATAGCTGGGACCCTAACAAGATGCTACCACCCCGGGTCATGGTGGACCTGGAAACACCAGCAATTAAGAGGTGGTTCCACACTCCTCAAAACCTCCTGGTCAGAGGCCTTGCTGTTGGATGTAGTTTATTGTCTTACTCAGGACGAGAATAGAGTTTTACAAGTGAAACTGTGAAAATAGAACTTACGGTTACCTATAGCCATTTCAACTGTACCATGATGGGACCTAGCCGCCAATCTAGTACTGCGCTTAAATTTGTAAAGTCGAGGTACCAAAGAGAAAAGTTAATCAGAACAATTAGCATGGAAATATTTCTAGAAAAGGCACAGACAAGGAGATTTGCTGTCACTCAATCTGCAGCTAGAACCCCTAAATAGCCGATGTGAAGAGGTAAATTGATCAATAATAATACTAATCAGTAGAATGTGGAACCTCAAAACAACAATTTTTGTTATTTGGGATTTAGGAATGATGCCAAAAGGAGTCAACAAATATGTGGATCAAATTTCTGACAGCCTAAAATGATGCGAAAAAAATCGTATTCATGTATTTTTCTTACATCTTGCCTAGATTCCTCTCCATGCAATAACTACAATTATATTTTTTCTTATTGCAATGCGCCCTCCTTTCTTCACATACAAAAAAGTCTCTTAACATTTCCGGTTGACTCCTGGCGACGAACTCGTACTCAACAAATCAAAGCATAGTGATAAATATCAAAGTAATTTTGAAATTGCCTTGGTTATATTTTCTGTATGAAACATTTAGGATTTTTATCACAACTCTATCGTCACGTGAGAAGGAATTCGACTTTTTTCAGTCATTAACATTGACTCGTTTTCCCATATATCGTGACCATTTTCTTTAAAGGTCGTATTTTCTGAATTCCAATTGAACATATTTTAGTTAAATTTTCACTTTCTAAAATTATAGCTGGTAATTATATTTTAGATATACGGAAAAAAAGGCATCAGTTTACACTTTTTTTATTAAATTAGAAGTAGTCGCTTGAATTTGAGAAGGTGTCGTGGGTTGATGAATAAAGTGTTGAATTGGTTGAGAAATAGACAAACAAAAGAATGAAAAAAATGAGATAGAAAATGTTATTCTATCGGGAACTTGTAGAGAAATGTAGAGAAAATTAAGGAATGTTTATATGAGTCTCTGTAAAAAATAAAGAAAAATTTGAACTTACTCTGTTGGTGAATTAAAGAGTAAGTGAAGTATATTTTTACGCCATGTTCAGCTACTAAAAGAGCGCTGATTTTAGCGTCCTATCCCGATCTCGGCCTGAAATGAAATGGAATTAGCAAAACGCATGCTTCCAGTTTTTCTCTTATGCATGCCTAAAAGCTGAAAAGGGGTTACTGCTGCTGATAGGATTATCAACGCATACGTGTCTAGCGGTAAGGTTTAATGTTTGTTACAAGACTCACGCTAGGAGCCGACAGGAATGTTAAAAGTAGAAACCCCTTCGGCCACCATTCGATTGTTTATGAGATGTTCAACTTTTGGGGAGACGTTATCTTTACAGCCTTATTACCAGGCAGAAGTGAACTGTAAAATCAGAGATTCCCTTCTTGTCTCTGGCAGACGTGTCACGTACTAACTGGATTGCGTTATAATGAACCCTTAATATAATTCCGTAAGATTAAAAACCTGATATCCCAAAAATGTTGGAATCTGTAGAGAAAGTCAACAGAAAAGAAGAGGTGAATACACTGTCGGTTGGTTCGTCGTGACACGTGATAAAGGGAAAAGGGATCAGAGAAAAATGGTAGAGATCTCTTTGAGCATTGATAAAGGTAAGAGATTTACTGCGGAACCGTCTATTGTTTGACTGTTAAAGCACCAAGGAGGAAAAGCTAAAGTTGAACACTAAGATTTTTTTCTTCTTCTTCTTCTTCTTCTTCTTCTTCTTCTTCTTCTTCTTCCTCCTCATCCTCTTTCTTCATCTTCTTCTTTGTCGTGCCAATTCAGGACTTGTGCGATCATGGCTCTCTACAAGTTCCTGTCTTTTGTAGATTTGAGTAAAGTTTACCTTTTTTTCTATCTTTTCATTATCTCTTGTAATCATTGTTCTGCCAACCAATTGACACGATCTCGTTAAGTAGGGGTTATACGCTGTTTTCCTCTGCCCCCCCCTCCCTTGCTTTCAATGTGTCCCGTCAGTGTTAAGCTGCTTTCCTCATTATATGTTCAGTTGACTTTTTTCTGATGAGTATAAGTATCCACACATTTCACACCTCGATTAACAACACCTTGCTGTTTTATATTCGGCACCACGTCCAATCGAAGGTGTATGAGTGCTTTGCTTAGTTTTTGAAAGTCAACTTTCCCTATCCCAATGTGCGTTCGGATTTCGGTGTCACATTATCCACCCTCCGATAAAAATATTTCCAGATATTTAAACTTCTGCACTTGTTTGATGTTGACAAGCCATAGTACGCATCGTCGGCATACGAACGCCTAATCGAATATGTGTGTGTGTGTGTGTGTGTGTGTGTGTGTGTGTGTGTGTTCCCGGTTAGACGGACATACGCGTGTACGCACGCGCGTGGGTGTATTTGGAGGAGCTTAAGGTGTCGTGCACACGCATCATTAGAAGAGGCAATGTCATTTTAACGGGATGGAATGAGTGAAATCATTATTATAAGTTCAAATTATGAAAAAGGCATAAATCCTCTCTACGTCCTGTTCCATCGCCTGATGTGTTGCCTTTGATCTGTCGCCGCTAAGACAAGGCTATTAGCGACGGTAATGTCTTATCACTGGCATGGCACGAGTGTTGATAACAATAAACCTGAACGAGTAAGCGCATTGGCAAATCGTTGTAAATGTTGTGTATTTGCTACACGTGCCAATAGTTGGTGTTTGATCCCGGTTAAAAAACAGGATCCCGTAATGTTGATTTTCATGATCGGATGACGAGGGAAAAGGTTTGATAATCCATAATTTAAGAGTTTAACGTTTGGAACCGACCTCTGTCTTTGATTGTCGCTGCTAATAAAAGTTAAGGGATCAAAAGTTCATCTACGGTGTGTGTGTGTGGGGGGGGGCTGATGATGAGTGGGGGGGGAGTTTCAAGCCGCTGTCTTTTTGTTCAATCTGAAAACTAAATAGATGATTAAATTTGGCACTTTGGTCTTAATCTATGGCAATGCTATTAAGCTGCATCAGTTTCTAAAATCAATAATTAATTTTCAAAATAAATTTTAAAACTTCATATTCCTGTGCTTTTCCTCTTGGAGCATTAACTTTTGAAAGTTCTGTAAACGTCTGATATACGAAATGTTTATCAATCTCATTTCAGAAAATAGAGACAAACAAACAGCAAAGAAGAGCGTATTTAAAATCAAACAAAAAATAATAGATAAAAAAATATATGAGGGGAACAGATAAAAAATATAGAATCAGAAATTTTTAAAAATTAATATCTGACGTAACTGCCCGTTTTTTTTTTTTGTTTTTTTGTTGTTTTTTGTTGTTGTTGTTTTTTTTATTTTGTGGCGCCGTTTCGGAAGTAATAGAGAAACACGATCAGTTTGCGAAGATCATTTTCCGGACAAACTTTGATTCCATCGAGCTGTGGCTGGGGTTTGTAAACATCATGTACAGAAGAAATCCACTTACCTTGAAAAAAAAAGTGAGGTCGTGTTGCCTGTCGATGCCATTGGCTTCATGATATAAAGAAAAACCGGGACAGATTCATTCCATTTTTTATAACAGAAAACGGTGATGGAATATCCAGGATGAACTACCTATGGAGTTGATGGAATTAACCCGGATGTGATGGCCACAGATTAGATGTAGTTTACCTTCGAACGCATATAATGTCAGTGACAGTGAACAAGGGGCAACGAAGGCGAAGAAGTTGAAGAGTGCATTTACGACTATTTGAACTTACGGCTCCGAATTGGTGACTGTTGGCTACACATAATTCTACATTTCTTTATTTGACATCACTTTTATCTTACAATCAGGGCACAGGATGAAGCAGGAAAATGTTGTTAGAAAAGAGTGTCAGTTATATCAATCATCCTATATAGCAGTGAATGCAAGTCAATCTCCTCACAGATGAGGAAGAGACTTAAAGCAACAGAAACAAAGAAAAGAGTAGTGAACTGTTACGTAATATCTGTCCTCCTATACGGCAGTGAATGCAGGACAATCTCCTCTCAGATGAAGAAGAGACTTAAAGCAAGAGAAACAAAGAAAAGAGTACTGAACTGTTACGTAATATCAGTCCTCCTGACAGTGAATGCTGGGCAATCTCCTCGCAGATGAAGAATAGACTTAAAGCAACAGAAACAAAGAAAAAAATACAGAACTGCTACATAATATCTGGTCCCCGCCCCCATATGGCAGTGAATGCTTGGCAATCTCCTCTCAGATAAAGAAGACATTTGAAGTAACAGAAATGTGGTTGTACAGAGGTATTCTGAGAATACCATGGACCGAATATGTTAGCAACGACCAAGTTTTAGAGACAGAAAGTGCCACTCTGAAATATGAAGGCGTATTGGGATAGCGAAAGATGCCTTCCAAAAGTGAAACAAAGTATTAAGAAACAGAAAATTTTCGTTAAAAACAACGAAAAGAGTATTGAAATGTTAAGTAATATTAGTCCTCAGATATGGCAGTGAATGCTGAACAATCTCCTCTTAGATGAAGAAGAGATTTGAGGCAACAGAAATATTGTTCTGCGGAAGGATGCTGAGAATACCATAGACGAAATTTTAGAGAAAATGGAAACAAAAAATGACAAACTTACCATCAGGAAGAGACAGTTGAAATTTCTAGGGCACATAATGAGGAAAGAGAACTGGGGAAATTTGATACTCACAAGGACAGATTGAAGGCAAGAGAGACAGAGGCAAAAACCCATAACCTACCTAGCGAACTTGAGTAAATGGATGGCGGAGCAAGATTTAGGAGAGATAACAAAAAGACAATATTTATTAAGAGCTACAAAAAACAGGAAATTGTGGAGAGTCATGATCACCAACGTTCTGAAAAAAAAGACTGAATTGTATCATTTATTCCGAAAAGCCTTTTTTTGACTGGCGTCTTTACTCAACATTTGAAATATTAATAACTTCCGAGACATTTCTTTCACAAATGCCGATTATTTCATTTCTTCGTTGTGTTAATCAGTAAATATTATGTTTTTCTGTTATTTGACAGATGTCTTTGTGAAAGATGTCTTTATGTATTCTGTTATTTAAAAGATGTCTACTAATGACAGAAATTATTTTTAAAAAATGAATATTCTAAAAGTTACGTGCTTTTTTATGGACAGCTTGTTAACAAAATGGTACTTTAGACTGTTGATAAAATAAACATAAATTCACCCATAATGGAGACGGATAAAGAACAATCATTTGGACAGATGAATATTGCTAAAAAAAAACGAGAAATTATTAATTCATAGCTGATTTACTCCGCTACTAAAATCTAAAGTATGTGTACCTTCGTTTCAAATCAATTGGTATGAACAGATTGGTTATATTCAGGGTCATCCAAAAAAAAAAAAATCTATACTGTTGGTTAGGCTTGCTTTTTCAGCATAAATCCGGAAAATCGTGAACTGATATTGGATATAATATTGGGTTGGCCAAAATATTTGATCGCTTATTAAGTAGAAAATTTGTCGAGCGAAGATTTTGGCCAACCCTATATTACAAACATATTCTGATTGCAAGAATTATTATAAATCTATGATTTATGGTAAATAATTAGAAATGTTTAAATACATTTGGTGTATGTGACTTACTAATTGCTATTAGTGAGTTTGCAAAGTGTGGAAAGGAACTCAGGGTAGTTATTACGTAGTAGAGTACTACTTATACTGACCAATTCTTTATCTAATGTCTCTGGATCACACATATATCGACAGGATGAGGGCTTAGCAATGGGCTCGCCATTATCACCAGCAATGTCGAATATGTACATGGAATACTTTGAGGAAATGGCATTAGAATCCATATCTCTAAACTCTATGGTTAAGGTACGTAAATGACACCTTCATACTCTGGCCACGCCAGGAAGATGTTCAGGTTCTACTGGACCATGTGAACTCAATAAGACCTTCGATACAGTTCACAATGGAGAAAGAGAGTAACAACACACTCCCATTCCTGGATGTTCTAATATCTCGAACAGAGCATGGGTTCAAGACATCCGTATACCGTAAACCGACATTCACCGGACAGTGCCTCAATTTCAACTCCTACCATCCATACAGCGTTAAGAAAGGGATCGTCCGCTGCTTATAACACTGAGCAAAAAATGGCGACCCAGAGACATTAGATAAAGAATTTGTCAGTATAAGTAGTACCCTACAATGTAACAACTACCCTGGGTACATGGCAGCAGTCCCAAAAAACTGGGATAGGCGGGTACAAGAGGAGGACAGCAACACTCAAAAAAAAACAGTCTTCCTACCTTATGTAAAGGGGTTATCAGAGAAAATACAAAGGATCTGCGGTCCATATAACATCAGGACAACCTTCAAAAGCTTGACGACACTTCGCAGATATCTCTCCCGAGTAAGACACCCCCCAAACAGAGGGGAACATGACTAAAGACTGTGTGTACGCTATCCCGTGCAGCTGCGGAAAGAAATATAAAGGGGAGTCAGGCTGCCTCCTTAAGATAAGGCTTCAAGAACACCAGAAAGCTGTAACACGAGGGAAAGGGGGAAAATCAGGCGTGGCTGACCACATATGGAGAGAGAAGGGAGATCACCGCCCTCTGTGGGATCAGGTTAAGATCATAGACAAAGAACACCATTGGAAAATTCGTAAACTTAAGGAATCAGCACATATGCTAGGCCACAAAAATCTCCTGAGCCGACCAAGCATTGAAATGAATACAATATGGGAACCAGTAATAAGGAGTGCCAGAGAAAAGCAATAATAACAACAATAATTGCAATATGAGCTCTGGTAAAAACATGAAATGATAGCAGCAAAAATTGCAATATGAGCATTGGTAAAAAATGGAGGCTGAAAACATTAGGTTTATAATACCCAGAAATTCATACAGAGACGTCATCAAGGGCACATGACACAGTGGATAAAGTCGTTAGTTAGATCCAGTGATAGGACCCAAAGAATGTGAGTTCAATACCTGGTTAAGGCGGCAGAGAATTAGACGTGGAACAGTGAGCGAAATAAAGGGTTCAGTTCAACATTCCAAAACATTGTAATAAATATGGCGACAAAAATGAGGACAATAGTCCGAATCATGTAAATAGTGTACATAATACCTCATCTCAGAAATATAGACAGATACAGATTTAATATGTCTCTAAATTTTGCTAAAGTTTGACATTCATTACACATTTCTTTAATTATCTTGTCTATATAAGGCCCAACAGATCTTTTTTTGATAAGTTTACACGTGGTTTTAATTCTTGGGTGTGATATTACGTGAATACTATCAAAAATAGATTTTCGTAATTTCTCGGGTATATATGGTCTGGGAACACCGGTAGTTTTATCACAGTATATGGAACTGTAATTATCAGTACTAAAATTGAATTTTTTTAAGTTTGGAAATTTTTGTATTTCAGAGCCCTTAAGTTGTGCAGCAGCTATAGCTGGCAAGTTACACAGATCTTCCATAACTGCTACGGTAGGTCTCTATAAGCAATCAACTATAACATTTTGATCCCCACTTTATGTGGCTAATATCCGATATATATTCTGTGAGAATTGCTAATTGCCACTGCTGTCTCTCCGACTTAGAATGGTTTACATTACGGAATGCGCTGCACAAAGGTTTATGGTCAGTTAATAATAAAACTTGTTTTCCTTTGTTTAAAATATAACGTAGCTGAATATGCTGCACAATGTTCTTTATCAAAAGTCGAACAACTTCGTTTGAGTTAACTTTTAGAATTGGTGCTCCTTCCACTATTTGATGTGGGGATGCACTAATTCCATAATTACTGCTATCAGTAATCAACTTATATTCAGTAAAGTCATGGTTAGCTAAAGAAGGAAATTCACTGATTCTGCTTTCAATATCATTAAATGATTGCAATTCCAAGTCAGTTAATGTAAATGTAGTATTACTGTAAATACGTATTTTTTCTGTTAATGGCATGACTATGTCTGCAAAATTTGCGATTCATTTTCTATAAAAATTTACCATGTCTAAGATTCATACTGCCTTTAGAAGGGGGGATTCTGTAATGCACTAATATTATTTTGTGTAGTTCCAATACCGTCAGAGCTAATATTATAATCCCTCAAAATCGATTCAAGTCACATAAAATGCTGACTTTGCTATTGAATTTTTTAAATTAGTATCATGTAGGATTTTTAGAACAGTTTCAATGTCTTTTATGCTTCCTGAAGAATCATCGCAGAAAATAAGAATATCTTCAATGTATTTAAATACACATTCAACATGTTAAAAAATCTTGCCCATGTATCTTTGGAAAGTGGATATTGTATTCTTTAGTGGTCCAAACTTCATGTATTTGTATTTGTACAATCCGAGAGGAGAAATAAGTGCTGTTTTGGGGTTTTTTTTATATCATTGAGTGTATTTTGATTTGATAGCATGCTATGTCGATTTTCCTAAATCTTGTTTTGTTGGCTAATTTATCAACAATTGAATTAATTTTCAGGATGGAATATTTATCGATTTTTGCAATGATGTTTAAAGCACGGTAATTGCCGTACATCTGAAATTTCCATCTGGCTTTTTAACCACTTGTATGGAGTTGGCCCAGTCAGAAGGTATAATGACATCTTTGTTTTACAATTTCGAAAATTCCCTCTTTTCTGCCTGGGTTTTCTCTTCTGATAGACGTCTTAGCCTTTGCAAAAGTAGGAGCATGACTGACTGTATCATTTCTATGGTATATTCTTGCATATGTGCTTGCTGGGTTGGTATGTGGGAATGTAATGTTGGGATATATTTTTTATAAAGCCTTTAATGAAATCAAACATATTATTATTCACAACTAAGTTGATAGAGTCGATGAATGTTTTTTGTTTCTTTGAACATGATGTTGTGGGATCGATGATCGATCTCTATTAGGAATCTATTAATTAACCAAAATTGTTTAAGAATTCGAATTCTAGCAGGTGGAATTGAATGTCCGCTATTACGGACGTCCACAGAAAAAGATCGTCGAAGGGTAGATAAGTAATCTCGACTTTAATTTGCCCGTAGTAACGTATGTCTGAGCCTGTAGCCGTCGTTAGAGAAATGTTGGTTCCATTGATAACCTGTTGACGTAGCCATGTGGAATCATAGATAAGATGGTATCGGTATCTATTATGAATGAAAATTCTTTGGCCGCCAACGTTGCTGGTATCTGTAATAATGGCAGACTCTGGGGTGGGTAGGTGGTATGTCGTCGTCCACCCAATTAGTTGTTGTTTAGCGCTGGTGAAGATGGACGCGAACTTCACTGTTATATAATCTCTTTTTTTTGTTCGGCCATTTGTACCAGTATGTACATGAACGCGCTTCGTCTGCATAATAAAAATGTGCTCTGCATATTTTTTGTAACTGTCCCTTTTGGAAAGTTTTGAGACTGTAAGATATTGCTAAAGTTTCAGTAGGTACTTCTTTCATCTGAATTTAGTTACACGTATTTATTTTAACAGTGCTTTGTATTAAAGGCATTGATTCATCCGCCAATTCTCCCAGCCTGGTTGGTTTTCAATCTTTTTGTGCTGCAGGGGCAATGGAAGTTGGTAAAGCTTGTAAAAATTTGTGTAACTCAATGTCGTTGCTTATCTCCAGTCGTTTTGCAATCAACAACATTTCCTGGATGTAAATTGATGGTCGGCCTGTAATTATGAAGGTGGATATTAATTTATCCTGACTTCGTTTGTTCATGAGTTTCAATTAAAGTCTTTTTAATTCATCATAGTTGTGAGTATCCAGAATATTGCTAGGTATTTTCGCCTCTATTTCTGGAAGTAGAGACACAGTAAAATTATAAAAGTTGTTGATTTTGGAAGTTACGTTTCTTAGATAGAATTGAGATTCAATGACTGTGAACCAACTGGTAATGTTAATTCTCATGAATTCAGGTCTTACTTATTATTTGTTGGAAAGTCGGCTCGTATATATATTGCACACACACACACACACACACACACATACATACACACACACACACATACACATATATATATATATATATGTATATATATATATATATTAAAATTCACCAAATACGTGTTTACCAAATATGCTGGTTATTAAAATGTGTTTTAATGTTTTAAAATGTTTTTGTTTTTTTTTTATTTTGTATTGTTTTGTTGTTCGCCGTGGTCACCAAATATGTTGTGCGAAGATATGAAACATCGACCTTATTTAAAAGTGAATGAAACTTAAGACAACATAAATATATGAAAATTAAATTAGAAATTAATTTAGAAAGAAAAATTATTTAGTACTTTTTCAATATGCATTCAAATCTTCATTTCAGACATTTTTTTGTGTAACAAATCTTTGTTCTGATCAAATTACTGAAATATTATAATTTACTTTTATTGATACTTTCAATGTCTCCAGATGTGTGCATCGATAAGATATTTGTCTGATTTTGGTCACGTTCGTATTATCCGTAGCTTGTATAGTTTGCAAAAATAACGAAGAAACATAACTTATAAAATGATGAAAGTTCTAATTTTAGCTGAAGTTAGTAAACCAGTAGGTCATCATATAATAAGAGAAAAAATGAGTATCAGATTTGAGATGTTCGCTAGTCAAATGAAAGAAGAAGGAGAGAAAAAAATTGAAACACCGATGAATTGGAGAAAGCTTGGAGTTAGAATTTCATCAAATTATTTTCTATTGCACCATAATTTGTTTCATTCAAGAAAACGCTATTATTTTCATCATGATTTGTGTTTTGTGGTAATCAGCTTCAGGTTCTGTAGCTTTCCAATGTCAAAAGATTTTTCGCTATTTGGCTGATTTCTAAATAAGAAAATTTAGACATGATAGACAAAAATATATGTCATTTTTGGATTCAACATCTCAAAAATGTTACATTAAGCCTTTTATCTTTTCGGTAGGCTTGTGTTGTTTAAATGTTTTCTTTCATTTCATTAAATTTTGTTGTACTTTTAGACAAATATGAAAATCTTTTCATTTCCTGATTTTGTGTTTTATAATTTGTTGAGTTCAAGCTGGAATCGAAACATTGAAGAATATCACTTCTCCATTTAGGGTCACTGATGTTATTTTGATGTTGATAAAGAGTCTGGCGCCAAAAAGTAGAAATTTATATTGAAAAAACAAAAACAAAAAGTTCTATCAATAATAGAGAAAGATTTTAAATTTCTTTCTTATTTTTTTTTCTCTCGTTCTCTTTCATTTCGCTTCGTTCCTTTCGTTGCTTTACCTTTTTAAGTTTATTTTCTCCTCTTCACATTCTACTTTTCTTTATTTTTTCTTCTTTCCTTCTCCGTTTATCCCCCCCCTTTTTTTTCTTAAATATTTCTTCTTTCGCTATTACTTCATTTATTTACTTATTTAACTTGTTTCGCAATTCTTCCCCGCTGCCTTTTCTACAATTTTACCTTTTCCATCCCCTTTCTTACTTTATTCTTTACCTTCCTTTTCTTTCCTTTTCGTTCTTTTTTCCTCCTTTCCTTCTTTAACGCCATTTCATTACCCCCCCCATTCTCCGTCATTACTCATTCTTTCCCCGACGCGTATTTTATTACTTCTGTTTTACCTTTCTTTTCTTTTTTTCATACTTCCTTCTTTCTTTCCTCCCATAAAAATACGGATAAAGCTTTCTTTCCTTCTGTTTTGCTACTCACTCATTCTTACCTTCTTCCTTTCTTACTTCTTTCTTTTTTTCATGCTTATTTTCCTTCTTTTTTTTCGATTCGTAATTTTATCTCTTTTTTTATTTCCTTCCATCCTTCCACCAACCAATATCCAACCTTTCTCCTTTATTCCATCTTTCTTCATTCATTCCATACTTCTGTTCGTATTTAATCTTTTTTCTTTCCTTCATTTTTTTTATTTCTTATTATTACTCGTCTGTATTTCTTTCATTTACTTTTTCCTTCGTCTTTCTTTCCTTCTCTCCAGCCGTATTTTATTTTCTCTTTCCGCGTTCCTTACTTCTCACAGGCAATGGAACTTCTTCGAGAATCGTCCTAAAACTGGTAACTTGAACATAATTACCCCTTGGCGGTCAAGGTTAAAACGCATATCTCTACCAATTTCAATGAATACGAATAAAAATTTCATACCGGATCGGCCGCCACTGGGGACAACAAGGACCGCGTCCCTCAGAGAGGAACCAGTCTGAGGACGAAAAGTCTGTCACTTGAACAAACTCCTCCACACACGAAGAGACATTTGGTCACCAAACCCGGATTATTGCCAACCTTGGACCAAGTGACTCAATACCAAATCGACTAATAAAAAGTAAACGAACGAAATGGAGCCGCGAAGAGTATCGACAAGTTATGACATCCTTCTTCACTGCACTCGAAAACCCAGCAAAGAACACCACCAATCAAACATACCAAATATGGAGAAGTATGGTGGGAAATGATAAAAGACCTAACCTCAATCCACGGAGGGCTTTATCTATGTAATTTTTTTTTTTTTTTTTTTGTTAGTGGAAAGTGTCATGATGCCATTTCTAACCTTAGGTTCCTGGGCGAGACCCGGAAAGAAATGTGTAAACGCCAGAAATCAAAGAAAATAATAATAATAATAATAATAATAATAATAATAATAATAATTACAGGATACAAAGCAGGAAACAAATAATAATAATAATAAAATCCCAAAAATGGAAATTCCCAGGAAATGACAAGGTACCCAACTTGTCACCTGTCATAAATCCATAAGACTCTTGCACAAATTTTATCAGTGCTAATTAATAACCCCAATGAAATTACAGAATAGATCACTGAAGGTATTACATATCTCCTACTTAAAACGGATTAAACAGATGATCCCAATAATTATAGGCCAATAATATGTCTTCCCACCACATATAAATTGATCACGTCTGTTTTGATGAACTCTATTCACTCTTTTCTCGATGAAAACAACATTCTTCCTCTGAAATAAAAGAAATGTCGAAGAGATTCATATGGCTGCAAAAATCAACTACTAATAAATAAAATGATCCTGGAAAATTGCAGGAAAAAGTTAAAAATCTCACCACAGCTTGGATAGATTACCATAAAGCCTTTCATAGTGTTCCACAATCTTGGATCATTAAGTCTTTGGAAATGTACAAAGTCTCTTCGGTGATAGTAAATTTTCATTAAATATAGCATAGAACTGTGGAAACCCATATTATACTTAAATCACACGAAAGGTACTGCCACTTGCAATTGCTTGAATATCCGACGAGAAATCTTTGAAGGAGATTTCCCCGTCACTCTTATGTCCTTAATTCTCCTTTCATATGAACTAAATATTAATAACTCTGTATACAAAGTAAAAAGACGTGTTTAATCACCTATTCTAAATGGATGATCTCAAACTCTTTGCCAAAAACGACAATGAGTTGAAACGTATTCTCAATACTATAAATAGTAGACTCCCCAGGTGCTGTAAGCTTGGGCGTGCGAGTGGTGTAGTGGATAATGGAATCGGTAACTGGAGAACCAAGTTCCAGTTTACGTTGATTTCATTATATTCCTTTACGCGCAAAGTTTTACCTTGGAAAATTATGAATCCACCCTATGTCCCTTCAGCTGTGGGTTAATTAAAAAGACTTGTATCATTAAACGATCATTATTCCTCCCACGCAAAAAATTATTACAATCTCAAAATATTTTCTGGCTTTAAATAACCTGCGAATGCCTGATAAGCAGTAGAAAAATCAATCAATAAAATATTATTTAGTCAATAAATGAAATAGATTGAATATCATATGAAAAAGAGATTGACATAAAGTAATAAGACAGATAAAGATTATTATAATCGCCATTTTATATCAATAGATTTTGGCCAAAATCCTGATTTACGTCAATACCTTTATCCACTGCATTCCAGTTTTTTAAAAATAGTATTTGAATTATACATATAACAGTCCTTTTTTATCAGTAATATCTAATCATTGTCAATCTCTTTCTTCCTGATTTTCAATGCATTCTCACAGTAAAATCATTAGCAACGCATATATATATATATATATATATATATATATATATATATATATAAATGTAAATGACAATAGGAAAACTGTAGTAGTTGCCGACGCGTTTCGTCTAATGTGGACTTTCTCAAGGAAAAAACGAAATGAATTTATTTAAACAAAGTAACTAATAATAACAAAAAACAAAATGTCCTTAGCAACTGGAAGAATTTAGAGAACGCTATTTTCATACTGTTAACTGAAAATTACGTCAATTACTGTCACGTGTGGAGATATTGTTATTATTGCTGTGTTGACGGATTCAACCATTTTCTTTTGATTTTACGATATTGTTGTGTACGTTTGTTTGGGAGAGTAGTAATTCTGTTAAGAAAGGTGAAATAGGGAAAAAGCCTGGCCGTAGATTAATATTTGGGTAATATTCAGTAGAGTGAGTTATTTTCTTTTTTTATGAGTGTAGATTTTTAAAATCAAAATTATGGTTGAATTTATTTCTATGTATGACTAGTGCATTAGGTAAGTTGTTTTTTGTGAGGTCTCTTTTGTGCTCATAAATGCGTTTTTTTTTTAAATTTCTACTTGTGTCTTCAATATATTGGGAGGAACTGTTTTGGCAATTTATTTTATAAATGCCTGCTTCAGAAATATTATTGCTATTAGTGTTTGAAGATCTGAGTATATCCATAATGGTTTTGGAAGTGTTTGTGACTATTTTTTTGTTATTTAGATGGGATAGGTTATTCTGGATAATGAACGTGACAGAGTTGGTCGTTAGTATTATGTATCTGTTTTCATGTAATTTACTATTGCGGATTATGTTATTAGTTGTGGTTCGGGTGTATATTTGGTATGCCTTTCTTCTTGCGTTGTGGATGAAATGATATGGATATTGTAGGTTTTTGAATGTTTTCATATGTTAGTTTCTTCTTTAAGTAAATATTGGGGACTACAGATTTTTAATGCTCTTAGATAAAAATCTATAATAATTCCAGATTTAATTTTAGAAGAGTGGTTTGAGTAGAAACTGATCAGATCAGTTTTGTTTGGAGCCTTTCTGTAAACGTCAAAATTGAGTTCGTTATTATTTCTATGTAACAAAATGTCCAGGAACGGAAGAGTTTAGTTGGTTTCAGTTTCGAAAGTGAAGTTTATTGTAGGTTCAATGTTGTTGAGTTTAGAGAGAAGATCCGTTAAATTGGTGTTTTTTGGAATTATTAATAATGAGTCGTCTATGTATCTGTTATTATTAGTTACTTTGTTTAAATAAATTCAGTTCATTTTTTTGCTTTGAGAAAGTCCACATTGGACGAAACGCGTCGGCAAATTATAATAGTTTTCTATTGTCATTTACATTTATAAATATTGTCTTTTCTACAGGTTAATTCTGAGAAATGTTCATATATATATATATATATATATATATATATATATATATATATATATATATATATTTGTGTGTGTGTGTGTGTGTATGTGTATATATATATATATATATATATATTAGAAATGGACAAAAGTCTGACAACTATTTTAAGATATTTTGATGTTTTACTTTCTTTTTATAGACACAAATATTTACGTAAATTCTCTGTTTTATAATAAACAGTATTAATAACATTTACCGGCATGAATGTCCGAGAAATTTTCATAGAAAATACTCGTCCTCCGAAGGGAATTGAACCTGTATCCTGACGTGACTTAACCGATCGAGCCACGGAGAATCGTTCGATTAGTAAGGTCGATTTTACTGCTTTTAAACCTCAATCTTCCATGAATCTCTCACGTACATTCATATCTGCTGAAAACGTATCCAGATGTAAACAAATGACGTCACACATTATGAAATGGATAAAGTCCGACAATTATTTTTAAGACATGTTTATGTTTACATTTGGATACGCTTTGAGCAGATGTACGTGAGAGATTCATGGAAGATTGAAGTTTAAAAACAGT
Organism: Acanthosepion pharaonis; assembly: GCA_903632075.3. NCBI lineage: Eukaryota > Metazoa > Mollusca > Cephalopoda > Sepiida > Sepiidae > Acanthosepion > Acanthosepion pharaonis. The sequence continues at coordinate 2,479,379 of CAHIKZ030004620.1, read as the reverse complement.
AAAATCGAACTTGTTAATCGAACGATCCTCCGTGGTTCGATCGGTTAAGGCAGGTCAGGCTAAATGACAGTTCCGTATAGGATACAGGTTCGATTCCTGTTGAAGGACAAATATTTTCTATGAAAATTTCTCAGCCGGTAAATGTTATTAATACTGTTTATTATAAAAACAGAGCATTTACTTAAATATTTGCATCTATAAAAAGAATGTATAAACATAAAAATGTCTTAAAATATTTGTTTGTTAATGGTATTTTTATTTAAAATATTTTACATTGCTACACAGAAATTTCTGTTTCGAGGCTTAAAGTTTTACCTCGTCAAGAACTGAGGATTTTAAATCTAACTGTTCTTTCTTCTCATATATATATATATATATATATATATATATATATATATATAGTGAGGTAGTAATTACCTACCAAGGTTTCAACTAACGGATCTTCCGGGTGAAAAACTGAACAGTTATTTACCCTGATGATCCGTTATGTGAAACCTTGGTAGGTAGGGTTAGGGTTAGGTTTTTAGTTTTTGCTCTACATAGAGTACTGAGCACTTTTAAGTTTTACTTCATTTACTATGCCGGTGTTTCTTTTTTTTTTTAATAGGCATTGCGTCGCTGATTGATTAGTTGCGACCAACATGGATGTTTTTAGTTTTTTTTCTTTTTTATTGATTTTTTTTACCATGATATCAATTTGTTGTATATATATATATATATATATATATATATATATATATATATATATATATATATATATATATATATAGGGGTGTATGTATATAATATCACTTTTTTTATCAGTAATTCCTGATCATTTTTAGTCTTTTTCACCCTGGTTTCCAATGCGTTCTTATATTAACTCATGACCCATGACAATCTCTTTATTCCTGATTTTCAATGAACTTCTATAATAATCCATTAGCAATGCATTTACATTATCTATTTAACAGATTTTTACTATCAATAATGCTTGCATTAATTCCTGACCCATGACAATCCCTTTATTTCTCATTTTCGGTACACAACAGTTTGGATGTAGAAGTTTGCTAAAAATCAATTTTCAGTCAAAAGTAACAAAATTCGATACTTAATAATCAATTTTCTGGGAATATTTTGTTCCCTTCTGCAGATAAGAGATGAGCAGCTGGAATTGCCGTCCAGTCAGTGGCCAGTTGTTATTAACAGAAACCAAAATTCTACTTACGTCGTGCGGGTTTCAAATGCAGTCGCCTTAAAATATAATACCTCTTTTTTTGAGAAAAGAAATTCTCCCTGTCGCCAGAATATAGTGTATCATTATATAGAAATAACAAAATTAGTGTGAATATAAAGTTTAGCCATATTGAGTTTTTTAAAAAGTCCTACTTATGATATCACGGTTTAAATAGCAATTATTAAAAATATTTTTATATATTTTCGGAACCCATAGCAAACATTTCCACCAAGGATAACAAATTACATCCTGATCTTGAGTTTCTTTTAGTCAGTTTGGAATTTTCCTAATCGAAATTCTTTATTTATGTTTTATAAGAAATACCTAACTGAAAAGTGTTGACAACTCAAGTAAAAAGAAAAGGCTTCAGAAATTTTATGATATATTTATCAGCCAGTTTAAATTAGAGTTATCTCCCTTATAATATGATCTATTAGAAGTTATTTTAAACTTTTAAAAAATTATCTTTTTAATACAAAGATGTCTTATGTGATTTTCAAAATCCGCTATCACAAGACTGGCTTTTAAAATGATGTTTCACGTTTTCACTTACATACAAAACTTTTTTTTCAGCAAAACAATCTGCAAATTATAGCTTAAGAGTTAAATTTGGAAAGAAAGAATTAAGATTTGTGAAAACACTCACAAAATAAAATAAAAACAATGAACTACAGAATCTTTTTTGAACATCACATGTAATATTTAAACTGAATTTCTAAATTTAATCTGGCTTCATGACTGGGGCAAACAGAAATGTCATAACTGACTACTACACAGTAGAAACGGTACTGTATACAGTATACACACTAGTAACTGACTTCTAGATTAGTACGCTAACACTTAAATATTTAGTTGGTTTAGCTTAATTTTAGCACAAGCCCACAAGCTAGTGAAGATCGAACTCGTAAACGAACAATAAAACCAGATTGTTAACATGAACTTTCTGATAATTTTCTTTCAACGATTAAAATTTATAAAATCAAATCTGTGGAGAAGTCTCTTGTAGTAGTACAAATATACAAATATATATATTTTTTTAGATACACTTGAATGGTCAGTGTTCAAGCATAAATAAAACCCAGGATTTCAAATAGTGATTTTAAAGCAGGCGAACCCTTTTTACTTTGAAGATTGAGACAATTTTAGTCGCCCATTATTCTAATTTCGCCAAAGTAAGCTAGGAAAAAATATTTATATTTATGTGACGTGAACGTGCCTGATAGTAATTATCTATTTTTTTTCATATTTTCAAAAGTTAATGAAACCTTTCAGAATAAAAAAAAATGAAGGAAATTTAGTCCGTTTCACACCTATATGGATAAATATTTAATTTCTACAAAATTACAAGCGTTCCTTTTTTTAATTTGTTCAGTTATTTATGCGTTATTTGCATCTATGAACAAAATATTAATATAACTACATTGTTATAAGCGGCCTTACAAATTTTGTTTAGTTCTTTATACGTGTTATTTGCATTTATGGATAAATGTTTAATTTCTACAGTTATAAGCGGCCGTTCGAATTTTATTCATTTCTTTATATGTATTATTTGCATTAATGGGTAAATATTTAATTTCTACAAATTACAAGCGGCTTTTCAAATTTTATCCATTTCTTTTTACGTATCATTTACATTTATGGATAAATGTTTAATTTCTACAGTTATAAGCGGCCTTTCTATTTTTTCGCTTCTTTTATCCAGCGGTGCGTATTTCCCGCCTCAAGACTTGTTTGTTTCTATTTATCTCTCTCTCTTTTATTTTGTTTCTATTTCTTTTGAAAGTTTATTGCTTGCTATTATTTCTTAAAACACATACGCACTTCAGATTTACGATTCACAAAAAACGGAAAATAAAACAAAGCAAAAACTTAAAGAAAAACGTCAACTACCCCGCAAGCTCTGCATCTTTGTGTTGTAAGAAGAAAAACAGTCAACCGACCTGAACCTTTTTTTACCTCTTTCCTCCTGCATAAGTGTTACGTAAAGACCGTGTCCATCCTTGAATTTAGCAATAGAAGCTTTCTTTTTTCTTCTTTTTAACATTGATGCCGACGGCTGACTCGACAAACGACTGTTAAGTCCAGTCAAGAGGAAAATAGTCGTCTATCATTTGACACTGGACGTACGGACAGACAGACAGACAAACGAGAAAATCAAAATAATTATAAAAAAAAGAAAACGTAATGTTTGTTACGGCTTTATGACTTTGGTTCATTAAAATTCCACCCATGTCGTTTGCTAATTGTCCTCGGGATGTGTTTGTTGTAAAAAAAAGTTGGCAAACTGGACGTTGTTACCATTCTTGCAATAAATGTTTGTCTGTATGCTTTATTTTCGATTCAACTATTTCGTATCCTCGGTCTCGCCCACCCAAACTTTCTTTTTCGGTTCCTATCTTTTATTTTAACATGCTTTTAAACCCTAACCCCCATCAAAGAACTTTTCGCCTGTAATCTCTAATCCTACTCTCTCCCCTTTAACTTTCACTCTCTTCACTATTTATTTTCTCTCTTTCTCGCGCATGTTTCTTTAACTTTATCTACCCCCTCCTCTCTAATTCTTTTATTTCGCCCCACACTATCTATCTATCTAATTCTGTTCAGTATCTATCTGTCTATGTCTGTTCTATCTATCTAATTCTTTTCATTATCTATCTATTCATCTCTCAAATTCTGTTCATTATCTACCTATCTATATAATGTTGTTTATTAATGCTAAAAAAGATAGAATTTTTTTAAAAAATGGATGGGCGTGGAGATTTGAAAATGAAACTTAGGAGAGAAAAAAAGAACAAAAGTAGGTTTAAAATAAATAAATGAAATTTCAACCCAGACACAAAATTAAGTGTAGTAAAGGAAAAAAAAAAACTAAATTTAATAAACAAATAAAATAAACAAAAATTAATAATGAAAGGAAAATTTTAAAATTATAGACAAATTGTAATTGCGTCTCCCAGTAAGAAATTATAAGTGTTTGAAAGTTTTTAACAAGCAGAACGCTAAATGAAGACAAACTCGACACACACCATGGCTCTGTAGTTACCTGAGTCGACAATAGTGATAATAATAATAATAAAGTCAGGCTTTGTTTGTTGTTAGAGACGAATTCTCGTCACTCTTTCTTTGATCATGTAATTAACCAAATAAATTGCGGAAGTATGCGCATAGTGTGAAATGAATGTTTCTTTTTGTTGTTGTTGTCCTTGTTGTCGCAGTGGGAAATTGTGATTGTAGCATTGTAATACAGTTGCCCTAGCGAGCTAGCTACGTCCGTTGCCGAAGCTATGGGAGATTTCACAAAAGCTTAAAAACTAAATATCCAAATTTGTTTGAATTTTTCTTCCCATACAAAAAAATTAAAAAGAAACAAAGATTTTTTTTGTCCATAATAAAAATAAACAAAAATTAAATAAAAAAACGATTGCTCTGATTGGTCCCTTAGGTATCAGTCACGTGCCAAGTTCCTGAAATTTACGTCTGCGTCTTCAGTTTCGTTTGAAGAGGAGACTGTCGATCACGTGTCATGTTTGAATCTAAAACAAACCTCCCTCTCTTTTTCTCTCTTTTTCTCTCTTTTTCTAACATTTTTCTTCTTTTTCTCTTTATCTGTCTCTGCCTTCCTTTTTTTTTTCCAACTTCATTTTCTCTTCTTCTTTATCTCCCGACAAGTTATTCAACACATTGACAGAAATGTCGCGTGTTCTCGATATCATTTTAATTGCACCTCCAGAAAAAAAAAGAAGAAAAAAATGAGGTGCAAAATTATTGTTGAAAAGAAAACAATAAAAGTTTATCGAAATAACCTGAAATTTGTGCAAACAAAAATATCATTCAGCAAAAAAGTCCCGACAGACATCGGTTTGGCTAATATAACGAAATCACTGACAGACACCACACCTTTAAGATGGATTTGTCCCAAAAAGTAAAATTCTTCTTTTCCGACCGACCGTGTTTGTTCATTTCCTGCAGGTGCAAAGTTCCCATTTCTTAGAAAACTCGAAATTTAGATTCTTCTTCGATTGTCGGCACCTTTAATTCATTCTTTCTTTCTTTTTTCCTGTTTCTCTCCATTTTTAGGTACATGCACTGATTTCTAAAAAAAATAGCGTACATTGATTGATGAAAAAAATGTCCCAAACTTAATAAAAACAAAGTTTTATCGCCAGAATCTTTATGTTCTTATTAAGAGGAAAGTCCAAAGGATTTTTTAAGTAAATTATATTTTTTGGTCCTTTTTAGAGGTTTCGAAATTTTGGTTAAAAAATCTTTTTTTTTTTTTTTTTTTGCGTCAGAGCAGTGGCCAAAAGATTAGTATAGTAAAATTTAGCGTCTTTTTTTTTCGACATAGAAAAAAACACTGATCTGGGAATTCCGACAAAAAAAAAAAAAAAAATTTTTTTAATGAAACTTCAGGATTTATTCACAAATGATTGAAATTATTTTAGAAATGTTTGTTTTTAGAAAATCTAGATAAAATATTTTATACATCTGTTACCCCACACATATTTAATTTAATGAAATTTCAAGAAATTAAATTTTGTATAGCTTGATTTTTATATTAGTTAAAAGCTGAATTTCTTGGAGAATTTAAATCCTAATATATATATATATATATATATATATATATATATATATATATATATAAAAACAATACTGAAAATCTGCTCTGAATCGTAAATAAAAAATGCAATAAAATTAAGATATTATTTAATTAGAAACACTTTTAATTGCTTTTAGGAATAAAATATATGATGGACATTAATGTCTTAAGAATTTTTTTCGACGAATAATGAATTTTTACAAGAATTGATTTCATTTTTTAAAAATTTTAATTATAATAAATCTTTTAAAGTTCTGTCTTACTTTGTATAGATTAGGTTATATTATTATTAAGTAAAAACTATATTTATTAATCATAAATGGCAAATCTTCATCCAAATCAGTATTTTAAAAAGATTTTTGAAATTCTCTGCGTATAAACGTGCCGATTTTTGCAAATAGGAATTCCCATACACGACATTATCAGCAAAAAAGAACCATAGCTACAGTAAATTTAAAGGCAAAGTACCTAAAATTCAATAAAACGTTAGATTACGGAGAATATTTTCCTAAATCTTTAAAATTACTGAGTAGCTAAAAATTATATAAAAATGTGCTCACGTTATATTCTTCAAATAAATTTTACAGCTATATCCACCGTAGAAAAAATTAGATAAACTTCTGTCTGCCATTCAAGCTGTCAACACCTAAAATAAACAACTACCGGCGAGTTAAAAATGCATTTCTGTGATATTTTAAACTTAAAGTACTATTTGTTTCAAATAAGATTTAATTAAATCCGCTAATATTCCTCAAATAAAGTTTCAGAAAAGTATATCTTATTTTTTAAGGAATTTTTAATAAAGACAATTACATTGCGATGACAGATGGATAAAAATGGCACTAAAATAATTTATTTCAAAGCAAAAACGCCTTCCAGTAAATTTATATTAGTTTTGAAATATAGCAAAGTATTTTGCTGGTTGGAAATATTAAATTTAATCTTATAGTTTGAAATTAAAATTAAAATAAAGCTTCAATAAAGTGTTTTGGTTCTTGTGACAGGTGAAGAATGCTTATTTCCACATATTATTTAAAGGAATTCAATTTTTTTCCTTCTGATTGTTAAATCTTTTAACCATTGTCTTTTGTGCTTAGTAGTAGTCATGTGAATCCATCTTAGACTGGCCGAAAAATGTTCCTTTGCTTAAAGGATAATAAAACAATTAATTTTGGTCAGAGAAAGGAACAGAGATGAGGATGTTTTTTTTCTTATCTTTTTATGTCCCCCGTGTATCTTTTCATTACTTCCTCTATTCTTGCATATTGTGTGTGTGTGTGTGTGTGTTTGTCAGTATGTCTATATATATTCTTTCTCCATACATATATATATTGTATTATTACCAGGAAACCTATATATATATATATATATATATATATATATATATATATTAGTTATATTTATATATATATATATATTAGTTATTTTACTCGTGTCGGAGTTTTTTTCTTTGGACTAGACGATTATTTTCACCGGAAGTACATATTCTTAGTTCTTTCTTTTTTCTTTTTTTTTACCCTTTTTTTACCTTGGGTATTTGTTTGTTCATTTACAATATAAAACACCTAAGGTTTTTTAAGATTACTAGTATTATATATATATATATATATATATATCTTGAATAAGTTCTCGCTGAATTTTCATGAAAAGTAATGTTTTATTAACAAAAAATAGTAAAAAAAATGTCACTGAAATCATTGTACATCGCTAGCCACTACTTTCCCCATTTTTCTGACAGTATTTGAATTCCACGTCGGAAAACGTCACGTCTTTTGAGACTAATCACGAGTCAACCCATTTTTTGGCATCTTCATAAGTATGAAAGTGCTACTATAAGTGATAATCGGACGGGGCAATGTCTGGTAATTACGGCGGGTCGGGTAAGATTTCCCATTTAAGCGTTTCCAAGTAGCTTTGCACCAATTTTGCAACATGTGGTCTACCGTTGTCATGTTGCAAAATCATTTTGTCGTGTCTCTTCTCGAATGGCGGCCGTTTTTTCTTCAATGCTCGACTCAAACGCATCAATTGTAGTCGAACATAGCTTTGAACCATGGATATTCGGCTTTGCCTCCGATGTTAATGCATGGCCGGTCTTAACCCCACGATCTTCTACGCTTAGGCTTATCGTAGTGTATCCACTTTTCATCGCCGGTCATGATACGGTGTAAAAAAACCTTTCCTTTTCTGCCGTTGAAGCAGCTGTTCACACGTGAAAAGACGTCATTCAACGTCTCTCGGTTTCAACTCGTACGGCACCTAATGTTCTTGCTTTTGAATCATTCCTAATGCTTTCAAACGTTTCGAAACTGTTGGGTGATCAACCCCTAATGATTCTGCAAGTCCAGCTTGCGCTTGATATCAGTCTTCATGAAGTAATGCCTCCAATTTTTTGTCTTCAATCAAACATTTTCGGTGCTCCAGAGAGTTCTTTACCTTCAACATCAAAATCATTATTTTTGAAGCGTCTAAACCAATCTCTGCATGTTGTTTCCGACAGAGCATAGTTGCTGTAACTCTCAAGAAGAATTATGTGTGCTTCAGCTGTAGATTTCTTTCAATAAAGTAGTACAATAAAATCCCCCGCAAATACACTTTCTTTGGCCCGAAATCCGACATGTTTAACGCTATGAAAAACAAAGTTTTTTACACTTCGTCGAAATGACATACACTGAATTTCAAGCTTTCTTATAGTACTTCTTTATAGATGCGTTACCATGTGAAACAAAACGCACGCAGTTCTGGGAACGCCATCTGTTGGAAAACAGCGAGAACTTATTCAATGTCCTAACATATATATATATATATATATATATATATATATATGTACACACACTTTGTATGTTATGTACAGTTCATGTGTGTGTATATGTTTTGCCAGTATGTGCGTATATATTCGTTCCCCATACACATATTTTATATACTATATAAGGAAATCTAAATAGTAAATACATGCATTTCGTATAGTGTGTTTGTGTGTGTGTATGCGTGAGCGCGTGCGTGCGTGCGTGTGCGGTATGACTAGTATGTTTTGTCCATATGTGTATATAGTGTGTGTTTATGTCTGGAGGTTATGATTTGTTTAGTCCTGTTTTAAATTTGTTACTCTTGTTGTATTTGTGGATGTGTTGTGACAAAAAGAGTTTTCTGTTGTCTGGTAATTTAATGTTGCTGTTGTGTAAGGAGACCCTGTTGTTTAGTGTTTGAGTGATACCTATATAAGATTTGTTGCATTTTGTGTACCTGAGTGCATAAATTACATTTTTGGTGTTACAAATTAAATTTTTCTTTATTGTGAATGTTGTTGTGAGGTTTTCAAAAGTGTAAGAGTTTCCTTCTATAATTATAGCACAAACCCCACATCTTTACTTGTTGCATTTTGTAACCCCTTATATTGTGTGTTGACTTAGGGCACCTCGAGTTGGTGTAATGGTTAGCAAGCTTGTATCGCTAGAACAATTACAACTGAGTAGTGAGTTCGATTCTCACTGGGTGCCCCATACTTTCGGCCTTGTGCCACATCTGAACTACGCTTGGAAAATCAGTATTGTGTGTTGACTAAA
>CAHIKZ030004620.1:2410000-2467500 GCA_903632075.3 Acanthosepion pharaonis | reverse complement strand
GGAGCACAGAAGAAGAAGAGAGCTGCAGAAGAGAAGGAGAAAATAGGAAAACTCCCCAAATTAACATCATGGTGCAACAACACCCACTAATACCATTCCTTCAGATATAGGATCCACTCCTGCAATGTCAGCCACGAGTACTGTTCCTTCAAATATTGCATACTCATCTACATCTACCAAACATACCGTTTCAGCAGACATACCATCATTGCTTGATGCTACTACCGCTGGTGACATTTTAGAAAAGGAAATACCCAAATTTGTAACAGTAAACGAGACAGAGCCGGGGCTAACACAATACTGGATTCGTAGTGGGTCCTCATCATGAAGGCAATATATATATATATATATATATATATATATATATATATATATATATATATATATATATATATATCGGCATCCGTCCGTCTCGAGAGACGATGTAGTTGCGCGGTGCGCTACGAGCCTGGGCGGGATATATGGAGAACGAGGGTGGCCCAGACGTCTAGTTCGCCCTCTTGGCCTTGCTAGCAGAGCCCAAAGGAGAGGATAAATCAATAAGCGTTTGGTACCAGCGCGGCTGCAGGAGTTGCCGGAAGGTAGCACAAAGTGCCGTCCATCCGCCTTAGGGGCTCCACTCCGGCTTTGAATTCAGAGTTGTCCTTCTCCTAGACCAGCTGCCATCCAAGGCTATACAAGCCAGTCTGTCCTGCTATTTACCCATAGCTGGAGGGAGAAGAGGATTCACACCTTTCTCTTTTACGTAAGTGAATGTAATGGATTCGACTGGAATTCGAACTCGGCTCTCCGATCCTAACAGACATTGTGGGTTTTCTTAATGAAACAAAATGACAATATCAAACTGTCGTGGTTAGCCATAGAATAATAATTTCTTGACTATATACTGGATTGCATGCACGGATTCCTCAACTTAATGAGTTTGCCATCTATGTCCCCTGCGATGGACACAGACTGAACTTGGTAGGAGTAAAAGCAGCAGAGTGTTGTCTGCAGACTGTAAAATTCTTTGATTATTAATATGTCCCCGGAAAGGGATATATTTGTTCGAAGTAGCAAAATGGTAGTTGACTACTGTAACCGGGTAGAACAATCTAGCAGGTAACCGTAATGGACTGGTCCTCGTCGTAGTGGTAGGCAATAGGCGTAGGTAATAAGCGAAGACAATAGGCGTCGTCCATGTACCTCCAGATCAGTCTGTATTTATGGCTGACACCAGCCAATCATATTACTGTAAGGGAGAACCCATGTGTATGCATATTCATTACATCAATTATGTTCAATCATCTGTACTCATTTTTTGAACTGGCTTTCACTCATATGCATGACTTCAAGCCAATAATAAAGCAATTCTCTGAAAAGAAATGCTAATGTTCGTAGTAATTTCATACTGTGCCATTGAATCTGTGTGCCATTTAATCCCTGTGGCTGAATATTATTGTGTTTTTCAAGCCCTGTGTATTGTACAAATGTTTATCATGTTGATTATTTGCTGCTGTACAACATCCTTTTGATGTTTTAACACCAGTTTTTTTGAAGTGCCAGGAAAATAAATATATATTTAATATTATTGACCATTTAATTTTTATTACTGTGAGTGGTTGTCGTAGGGGCCTCAGCAAAACTGTTTTTTCCAGGGGCTCATAATGCTGTTAAGACAGCCCTGACCAATGTTCTCTAAACTACACTTTTCTCTGTGCCAATGTTGAAGGATTTTGTCAAGATATCTGGTTATGAACTACTCGCATAATACCCGTAAAAACGACGTGATTATTTACGAATGGATCGACACTTCTGCATAGGATCAGTAGAGTATGTGTGTGTTTCTCGGCATTTCTGCTCCGGGTCAGAATGTAAGCATGTGTGTGCTGTAAGAAGTGTTATCGCGTTTCAAATATAAACCCTAAAGTCTCGTTTTGGAACCATAGTTAGCATGCTAATTCCGCAGATTACCAAAATATTCCCAGTGTGTAGATAATTCATTGTACACTCCATTTTTGTAGCCTTGTTTGAGAGTAATTTAATGTTAGTAAATAATGTATCCTTATCAGTTTTGATAATTCGAATGCTAATTTTATAAGCAAGCAGGCCATCTCCGCATGGAAAACTGTAGTAACAATCTTTTTGCCTCCATTTTCTTTGTGCGTCGCTATAGAGTAAATGTCAGGAAATCATTCTCACAGAGCATTACTATTGTGTACACTATATATATGGCCTTGTATCCGAATTAGTTGATCTTAATACTTCTTACATATAACCCCTTGTAGGTTTCAATACTTAGAACTTCCTAATACTAAAGAATATTAACTTAATGTGATGGTGAGTATTCTGGTAGCATACTCTAAACATCTCAATACAATAATGCATACATGACTGGGTGGGAATACTGATACACTGAGAACTATGTAAGAAACAATTTGAACTGCTTGGAAAACTTGACTTATAGGGAAATGATATTAAAATACTTCGGAACATTTACTGGTAACTAACTGCTTCCATATTACACATTACCCACTAACTAACTGTGCTCATACATAGGGTTAGGTCTCCTTAAACGTTCAACAAGAATCGATGAATGTCATTACGTGTGTACTTACTGCATGAAAGGATTCAATGACACACCTGTTCTGCACGCACTTTCAAGTCAGATGCTATTTTTTCAGAATGTCGATCAGCTGCTATCTGCAACGAAAATAATATTTTAGCAAGCACACACCAAAAAAAAAAAAAGAAAAGAAAAGAGCGTAAGACAAGGAGGCATCTTCTCATTGGATTTATTTAACCTGTAGAGCGAACTGGGGAATTAGAAATCCTACCAGAATGTATTATTGGGGGACATAATCTTAACAACATATGATGACAATGTGTTGATGATAGACATTGAAAGAAAAACTGCAGGAACCCTAGACAAAGTAATAAAGAAAAGCGAAAAGAAAGGATTATCAATGGTAAGAAAACAGCGACTACTATGACAAATTGAAAGAGAGACGGTGAGTGCATGTACTATATTATAGAGAGATGGAAAGTGAGATAGTTCGCTACGTCTAAAGTGTATGTGGTTAGGGGATTTGGCTGCGTAAAGATGCAACACTAGTTCATTATGAGGTCTTTAGATATTATCAACGAAGTAATTTTAAACTGGCACAAAGCTCTGAGGTGGGTTCGAAAATCAGCATTCGAGTATTTTATCTGGTTTCGAACACCGATAACTGGAACAGATGGAAAATATGCAACTATCAAGACCACTAAGAATTTACTAACATCAGTTTGGCACAAGTCCACTAGTATAGGGTGTGTGATGAGAATCGAATTGTCTGCATAACCTAGAGTTAAATATAAAATGGTTTGGCACCTCGTGAAAATCTAACCAACTACAATTGTTATGGACTGTGAGACCAAAACTTGTTAATCACCAGACGGGAAAATATCTTTTGAGTTTAAATTATTTTGGTAAAAGGCCATAAATACGGAGTACTCAGTAAAATTCACTTTTATTACACGAGGAATAGTCAGCTAAAATAGCTTGTTGTCTATAGCGAGGTGTCTAAGAATTATCTCTGATCATAAGAAAGTAATCAGTTCGTATTCTTCACAACCCACGGACTCAGATTTACTGCTTAGTGGATCCTGGATCCAAGCCCTCTTTAAAAAAAACACGTCTTTTCAAGTAGGTTACAAATACATCATAACTGTTGGTGGATATCTAAACATCCCCTAAAGAGACAGACGTAGAAACTTCGAGTTGGGAACAAAATGTAGTATCTGTTCTCCTTTCCTCTTAAAATTATGACAAATGAATTGTCCGGAGATTCCAACACAAATGATCGTGGAGATGAGCAATTTTTGTCCTAGGCCCATATGTAAGTGTATGGGAAGGTTACATTAAAAATGACGTTGGGTAACAGTGGGGAGTTGGGTAGATACAGCAATGATCTAAGCAGTAACAGTTACATGTATATTTAATTTAATTTGAATATATATATATATATATATATATATATATATATATATATATATATATATATATATATATTTAAAAAAAAAACAGACAATCTACCATTATAATAATTTATTTTCACCAGAGTCCTTTTTAAAGGACGCTGGATCATCAGATAGCACTTCCAACAACGAATTGAAACGAAAAATGAGATTAAAATTGATGGTAGTGTAAGTTTTTGTAATTTAACAGGGGATGTGAGAGGGATAGTTAAAGAGACATGGTAGAGTATAGGGAGGGGTTAATTTCATATCTCTCTTAAGTGTACTTTATATTGGGGTAGGAGGAGGACCAGACCTTGACCTATTTAGATGGTTAACTTAACGGAAATGATATATAGAATGAGGGGAGTAGGGAGAAAAGAAAAATGAAAAAGAAAGAGAAGACAGAAAACAGTAATACAGATATATACAAATGAGTGTTACAGCAAGGAGAGAGAGAGAGAGAGAGGGAAGTCAATCGAAAGAGGCTGTAATTGGGATTTAACAAATTTATGTAATGGATAGATTACAATGCTTGATAGAAATTTAGATGTCTAAAAAAATTTGATGATTGCTATCAATTTAAATATTTAATTTTTTTAAGCAAATAGTTTAGGGTCTTAATATAATTTAACTACTATTTTTATTAACACATTTATAGAGAACATATTAAAGAAATATTTTAAATTATAAGAGTTTATTTACCCGAACAATCGTACTTCCTTAATATTTTAAAAATAGTTACGGCAACATCTTTATTAGTTTTACTTTTAATCTAATTTATGAATGCAATTTGTCATTATTTTTATATGGGTAAACTTACTTACTTAAGGTTTAGGTTTCATTATGGAATAATATTTGAGGGTAATATTAAAGATTTTGCTTTCTTCTTATATATATCACAAACATATTCATGCAAATCCCATATATATATATATATATATATACTGGTAAGAGCAAAATTACTTTGAAGCTGAGGAATACAAAAAAAAGATATCCCTTTTCTGCAATAATCGTCTGCAATTTTTATAATTATCATTATTTTGAATTCAAAAACGCTAGCTGAGTAATTTACGTGAATGTAAAGATGATGAAATGTGAGCTATGGGCAATGTGGATTGTCATTTTCAGAGGCCTGGCTAGGTAAAGTGAAAACGTTAATCATTGTTATCGGAAAATATTTCTGTATATAAAGCCAACGCGCTTTTTGCTTGGCAGATATTTTCCTTGAGTGGAGGAAATGAACCAGGTTTGGACACACGCGCATGTCGCTGAACACACGCAATAGGTACAAAGAGAACCCTCAGATGTCAATTCGTACAAGTTACTTTTATTCAGACTTAGTTTTTTCTTTACATTAAATTTTGTTAAGTTTGCATAAAACGTTTGGTTCCTTTATCAAAGGTTTTCTCTCTCTCAAGCCGACCACCAGCACTCAGCTGTAACCAGCAACTCTGTAGGAAATCGATTTTATTGATTTTCTCCAGGAACACAACGACAGAATTTGGGTCCAACTACAGACAATCGCCGTCAAACAAACAACTGGCAATGACAACACTCCAGCATCCAGTTATATATGATTCCGTGTCACCATGATAAGACCTTATCAAGTCGATCCGAGTCGCAATGGAGGACAGCAGAAAAAGGCCCCTAAGCCAACATGTTATAATTTAAGATCAGGAATTATCATTATCATATGTCTTGCTATTCACACTATTATGGAAATCTTGGTTGTTATACTCCAATAGTCTCCAATGTTGAATAATAGTGAGTCCGTACAGAATTGATAAATTCTATTGGAATATGGCAGATGAGGAATTATTATTATATCCGTTGCTAATCGAACAAACATAATCATTTTGGTTGTTATACTGCCATAATGCCAATAGTGTTTCACTTCGGGTCCCTATAGAATTGATAAATTCTGTTGGAATATTTGAAATAAGCAATTATCATTATTACATGTTTTGCTATTCGGAACAACATACCCATCTTGAGTGTATAATAATGTCCAATAGGACATCACATCGGTTTCGTACAGCTTGGATAATTTATGTTTGAAAATTTGAGATGAGAAATTATCATTATTATATGTTTTCCTATTCGGAGCAATATTCTCATCTTGCAGTTTCCAATCCTGCATTAAGTCGTTTTGGGGTTCTTTTATTTCTTTGTTTTTTTTTTTAATTTAATTTTGTTTTTTTTAATTTAATTTTATTTTTTTTTTATTCATTTCTTTGCAAGTGATCTTTTTAGATTATCAGATGTTTCAACGCCATTTTCTTAAGGGATTCTTAAATGTGTCTATGTCGATTAACCAACATACTCAGATTCGAGACTGCTTAAATTGTAAACATTCTTTTATCGACCACATCAGTTTTAGACGTGAATTAACTTCGAACTCCACATATAAGCTAAGAATGACATGAATAGACATCGAAATATGAACAAAATCATTTGCATATTTTTTGTTTTTATATCAAATATTTCTTTCTTGAAACTGTATTTCCGATTTGTCAATTAGCCATAAGTAGGAACAACAAAATATGTTCTCAACCTAATGAGGAAAAAAATTATATAACAGACATTTATTTTCTTCATTGTTAATGTGCTTAATTCACAAGGATCAAACATTATGCAATAAAAATTTCAGATCAAAATTCAGTTAATCACGGTATGCCAAGTTATAAATTTATTGATCCGCCATTACATTTTACATTTTAATATTAATCCTTATCATCCCAAATAATTTTTGACTTGATAATTTTGCTATTTTTTATTTCTTTTTTTTTATGACAATATTTCGGGTGATTCGTTCTCTGTCCTTCCTCGACATGGACTTTTTTTCCGTCTAGTGCTTACCTGTAAAAAGAGAAAAGTGGCAAATACTACCGCAGAAAGAAAAAGAGATCGTCAGCTTTCACGGGGATTGTACATGAAAGGAAGGCAGGAGAATTGATCGACTGAAATGTTGAGCTGAGAGAAAAATAACAAAAAGAGCGAAATCAGTTGAAAAAGATTCAAGAGTTTCATTGAATTGCTATTTTCTTCTTTTATCACTTGATTTTTTTTAATATTTATAGAAACGTAAATATCGATTTGCGATGATCAAATTGTCATCGGCTGCTCGTTCCATTTCCTCAGATTCAGATGAACGAAGCTTGAAGATATACATTGAGCAATGTATAGATCAGTCTGACACCTGACATCGATAACCTAATGTTTGCAAAATTTATCTAAGGTTGAAATACCTATAATAAAATTAGATGACAAATATAACGTAAACTCCTTTTTTAGATAATTTTTTAACTACTCGTTAATCTTGAAAATTTTAAATATTGTAAGCATTCTTAAATTTATTGAATTTTAGATACTTTGGCTTTATAGTCTTACTTACGAAAACGCTTCTTGAAGAAATGTTCGAAAATTACTAATAAATTTTAAATTTATCGTAGTTACCGCTCTTATTTTCTGATAATGTCATGTATGGACTTTCGTACTTACAAAAATCGACACGTTTATACGCACACACAAAAAATTCAAAATTCTTTTTAAGATATTGAGGCTTGCTGAATTATAGTAAGATTTTGCATTTATGATTAGTAAATATAGTTTTTATTTCATAACAATATCACTTGACCAATACAAATTAATACAGAATTTTAAAAGAGTTAAAACTTATAAATTATTCAAATTAAATTTTTTTAAAATGAAAACAATTCTTGTAAAAATTAATTATTCATTTTTTTTCTTAAAACAATAGTCTCCATAATAAATCTTAGTCATAAAAACAATTAAAAGCTTTTCTAATTAAATAATGTCTTAGTTTTATTGCATTTACGAGTAAGAGCAAATTTTCTTTAACTGGAGGTCATATCTGAACAAACAAAAAAAAAAGAATTGGTGATTTCAATTCTCCAAGGAATTGTCCTCATAATTAATATACACATTAAGCTCTGCAAAAAAGAATTTCTCGACATTCCATAAAATTAAATAATTATCGAGTAACAAATTTAAAAGAAAAACATTTTTGCCAATATTTCCTAAAAAAGAAACATTTCAAAACTAATTGCATTCATTTCGGAAAAATTATTGAAAGTTTCATTAAAATTCGATTTTTGCAAAAATTTCCAAATCAATGTGTTTTTCACCGCAGAAAGATGTTAAATTTTCCATACCAAAAAATCGCTACTCCGCCCTGTTTTAAAATATTTGCCAAAAGTCAGGAAACTTATTCAGTAATGAATGAATGTTTTATTCATTGATTAGGTTATTTTATTTAAATAAAACTTTGAGGAAATATTTGGGGAGCTATGTCCCAACTTCAACCCTTTTCGATGTTGCATTTGCACTTTTAATTCGCAGGCTGTTCGTTACATTTGTTTTACAGTTAAAAATATCTGTGAAGATATTATTTCAGGAAAAAAATATGCAGCATCAAGTGTTAACATCCCATATCTTACCAAAATTAATTCAATAAAATTCAAAAAATATTTTTATTTGTTTAGAATTGTGCTTGCATAATTTAATAAAACACGTTATTTTATTTCAGATTCTACAGAGAAAAAACATCTCCATTATTTATTTTTAAAAAATACTTGTAATTTTCTCGTACGATTTTGAAATTTATTCCGTTTCTGTTCGTCATAAGAGTTTCCTTTATTAAGTAAAGACATATTTAACCATTCAAAAAATGCAGTTTAATGTCATTTTCAAGGGTGAAGATTTTTTAAAAGAATTTTATTTTATTTTCCCCTTTTAGCAATTGTTAGATTATTTTTGGTATGGATGTACAAAAAGGACATAATTCTGACTTCTCGCTTTTAAGAAGAGTATTAATCTAATTTCATATCTTACATTCTGTCAGTTTTTTGTGTCTTGAAAAGACTGTTTTCTGATCCATCAGTACGGGAGTTTGGTTATTTTTTACGCGTGTCTGTTTTCGTGAAATTATTTACAGATTCTTGTATACAAGAAGAACCAATACTTACTTTAGTAAAAAAAAAAAAAAAAAAAGACAAATTATTTTTTTGAGTTTTTATTATTTTAAAAACAAATCTTTGTCTAATTTTTTCGTGCATAATTTATTTCCCTCCAAACTAAGAACATTTTCAGAATTCCATTCGCGTAAAAGAATTCTTTATACTGTTATTTTTCTAAAATTTACTCTTGGAATAAATATTTTTCTTTTCATATTTTAACACAAATTTACGTTATATTTTTCTTTTTGCAGCGCCTTAATGCCCTCAAATTCATTCATTAAGTTTAATAAACATAACATAACATAAAAAATATATATATTCTTAAACTATTGGTTATATAAAGAAAAAGAAAATGTATTTTTAAACATAAATAATAAATTCTTGATTATTGCGCTGTTGGTATTCCGTATTCCTTCAGGTTTTATTTTTACTTTCCCGCGATCTTTTTCGGAAGTATTTTTATGTCCTTTCACCTCACAGGCTACTGTGCGTAAATAAGAGGTTATTTACTTTGTTTTAAGTAAAAGCTAAGCATTACTTTTAGAAAATCCTGCTAATTAATCCTTAAATTTATTAACAAACATCGAAACACATCTCTTTGACAAATATTGGATTTAAAAGTGAATTTTAAATTTGTTTACATTTTTGTATACAATGGCGGTTCGATGAGCCGATGAGTGACGAAATTCTTAAAAATGCCTTAAAAAGTTTGTTTATACGCGGAAATTAATTTTTCTTATCATTCGGATTAACTTTAGGTCATTATCTTTCAAACAGAACCGAAATTTAAGTTCAAAGAAGATATTTTTAAGTGATTTTTAAAAAATGCGTTTCTCAGGGTTTATTTAGATAGAAAATTTGTTACGAAATTTGTTGTGTGCATGTGAGGGTGGAGGCTTTCTTCCTCAGAACGAAAACTTTCCAACACTCACACGTGGATAGATAGATAGATAGATAGATAGATAGATAGATAGATAGATAGATGAATTTATGAAAATTCGGAAACGGAAAATTTAGTAACGGAAGATTCGGTAACGGAAAATTCGGTAACTAAAATATAAGTCGTTCTGGGGTAGAGATTTGGGGACATAATTACCGAATTTTCCTACATTGTCAAAATTACCGAATTTTCCGTTACCAAATTTTCTGGGAACCAGATAGATAGATAGATAGATAGATAGATAGATAGATAGATAGATAGATAGATATAACGTGAAGATCGCTGAAGGCTTGAAATTGAGAGTGACTATGCATTGTTGATTCTAATTGTCTATATCTATAAACGCACTCTCTGATACTGAATACTTCCTCTCTCTCTCTCTCTCTCTCTGCCTCTCTCTCTCCTATGCAAGGGAGTGTGCGTGCAAACACAACGCTCGTAAAAATATATATGAAAACTTCAGGACCCCTGAAAATCTGTATGAAATATTGACATATGAGATAGATAGATAGATAGATAGATAGATAGATAGATAACATATAAAGGCAAAGAAAGAAAGAAAGAAAGAAAGAAAGAAAGAAAGAAAGAAAGAAAGAAAGAAAACATTTGAATTGAAGTAAGAAATGAAAAATCAAGACAAAAGAAAAAGGAAAGGAAAAAAAAGTAAATGAAAAAAGTTAAACTTAAAAATCAGCAACTCGGGTTTTGAATAAGCAAACGGCTGACTGGAAGAGTGTACCCCTATGCGTGGGTAACACTGAGACACACGGGCCTGCTGGCGTACACTCAGTCTCTCGACCAAAGCAAGCGGGCAGGCCGGGTGAACGGCTCTCCCTTAGACTTTGGTGCGGGTATGCCGGTAGGGAAAGGCCTCGTTTGCCGTGATCACAAGAGAATGGAAAAAAAAAAAAATACGTCGGTGGAACCGAACAAGGAGGAACAAGTCGAGTGAATAACGCAGAGTTATCCCTTCAATTTTTCCCCACAATTAAAGACCCGCATGGCTATACAGTTACTGCAGAGAGATCGGCTGACGAAAATACAAACAAAAATAATAATAAAAGAAATGAGAAGGGGCACAAAGTTGTCCCCTTCCTGATTTATAATTTTTGGAGAGATGAGGTAAGACGCCGGCGTCGCCATCTTTTTAAAGAGAGAATTAAATAAATAAATAAATAAGGCAGGGTGTTGAAATAAACGGATATTTTAAAGAAAAAAAACACAGTTAAGATGGACAGATAGACAGATTGACTGCCTACTGCAGTACCGCGGCACCATGTCAAATAAGCTTGTTTAAAGAACAATCGGTATAATAGCGAGTTTGATACTTTCGAAGGGCCGAGAACTTATCAACATTCCCTCGTACTGACATACACGAAGAGAATAGAAGTTCCGCAGCACGTACATGTATACAATAAAAATGTAGTTTCGTATGTTTGATTTAGTAAATGTTTACATCAAATATAAATACGAAGACATCAGTATCATCTTTCAAAAAGAAAATAATTGTCATGGAAATCAAGGAAGAAAAATTTGGGCATTGAAATTTTTTAAAATTTACAACAATTTCTCGACTGACCAAATTTCATGATGTTTCACATAACGAATAGAAAAACTGACGATATCAAATGCATACAGAATGAATAATTAAGATCTGCAATTAAAGAAAATATATGTGTGTGTGTGTGTGTGTGTGTGTGTGTGTGTATTTAGGCAGCATATTTTCATTCAAGCGTGTTTGGTTGAATAATCTCGACATGTTATATTTATTCTAATCCTTTCAAATTCACGCACCAATTTCATAATGTTGCCAATAAACTCATTAAGGAAGGCGCCGTAGTTTTTCTAATTCTTTCTATTTTCCAATTTTTTTTTATTTTTCTCAATATCCGTGAATTTTATTCAATATATAATTAATGCAAGTAAAAGTTTTGTCACTTAGCTGATTGATGTTACCTTCAGCATTCCGACTTCAGAATTTCTTAACCCGCCCGTCCACTCATCATTGGGAATCACACACACACACACACACACACACACACACACACACACACACACACACACACATATATAAATATAAACGTGAACATTGAAGTCAACATAGAGAGGCGACAGTCTGTTTCATGCTAGACGCAATCGTCAGGCGGCCTGACGATTGCGTCTAGCATGAAACAGCCTATCGCTGTGTTGACTTCAATGTCCACGTTTATATTATGTTTACATACACTCTATCTCTGATATTGAGCACTAAATCCATAAATATAGCACAACTTAAAACTATATTTCTTCATATATATATATATATATATATATATATATATATATATATATATATATAACTGATGCGATGAGAACGAAAGTAATATATAAATTCTAACGTTCACAACATTAATCCAAAAGAGGGCTCGATACCGATAGTAGAGCGATAATTATTCGAAGTGCAGTTGAAATGCACTGAAACGAAGTTGCATCTTTGTAGTGAGTAAAATGGTTTTGTCTATATGATAAAATTATAATATATATATATATATATTTATATATATATATATATAAAGAGAGAGAGAGTGAGGTAGAGAAGGGAGAGGGAGAGAGAAGAAAGGGGAGAGTTTGCATTTGAGGTGAGATGTGCGACATAAAAGAAGCAGCTATTGATCAGTGCGGACTTTCGAGGTATTCCCTCTTTCCTTATTTGGCACACTGCCGTAGTACAGTCTCCCTCCTTTCCATTTTTTTTTTTTTACTTGCGCCGAACAAAGCCTACTGAGTAAATATTTTACGAAGTCGAACAGCTGAAAATTCACGGTCGGACAAAAAGGAGTAAAAGAAAGAAAAAATCAGATGTTTGATATTTTCGTCAAATTTGGGGTAGTGAATTTGGCTTGTGAAATTTTCAGAAACCCCTTATTATTATTATTATTATTGTTGTTGTTGTTGTTGTTATTATTGCTGAATAATGAGTAAATACATTATAAATTGAATTGTAACTATAAGAATTCATATAAAACTTAATATACGAGAGCTAAGTCAAGACTTATCCGCACTCTTATGCTATATGTTATGGCGAAAGTGCGGTTAATTTTGATCTTACATTTGTATATATATTACCCAACTATATGTAGTTGACTCTTCTAGTGGCGTGGTAGATATAAATGTGTTATTATGTGTGTGTGTGTGTGTGTGTGTGTGTGTGTGTGTATAAAAAACAACTAAAAAGTTGCAAATTAAAAAAATAATCATGTTTTTTTATGAAAGTATTTATTAATATTTGATATTTCAGATCGACCTCGATCTTCTGAAGAAAGATCAAGGTGCGATCGCCAAGCGCTTTCTAATAAGTACTGCACATATAATATATAAATAATAATATATATAATATATTACATATATATATATATACATATATATATATTTATATTTATATACACACACTTTTCACACACACACACGCACGCACACACACACACATATATATGTCCAGGTAAGATAAAAACAAATGGTGCATAATTCTACTGACCGTAACATTTAATTTAAAAGCGGGATCAATACAGAGTAGAGCTAAATATCTACTAACCAGTAATTTACCATCGCCGGAGACACATTTGTAGTGTTCAAACACGAATGCTATTGTGTAACGATTTTGAACGTTTTTGTTTTAATCTCCGTTAATATATATATATATATATATATATATATATATATATATATATATAATATCCTCGAAAATAGACCGAACGATGGCGTAATGGCGTCATCGATGCTGAAAAGCTATTCACCAACATACCCGTCAAATTAACAATATATATATGTGTGTATGTGTGTGCGCACGCGCGTGACATTTTCAGTATTTATATAAGCGGCAAAAAAAAAAGATCGATGATAATCCGTAATTCGCCCATCTCTGTATGTATTTAAGTTGCAAATCATGTTTGGTTCGTTGAGTGTCATTTAGAATTGTATTGTATTTACAAAAAAATTAAAAGCTTGAATATAATCCTCTTTTGTTTGACAGCACAAATTAACTGTTAATCGATGAATAGATTGACTTCTAGAAATGAAGACATTTGACACGCTTTTCCTTTTGCCAGGCGACGTCTGCTTTTCTATGATATCTTCCAACATTGTTTTCAGTATTGCATAGAAAGAACATGAGTAGTTCATGGACGCCTTCCATTTACCAATATGTAGGTAGAATGAAGAAAATGCTTAATGACTATTCGAAAACTATTCAAGTTCAATGTCCCTTCAAGACGTAGGATGTCATGGCTCTCTACAGATTTCTTTTTTTTTTTCTTTTAATATCTGAAAATTATGCATTTCTATGCTTGTTTTTCCCATTGTCTTCTCCGTGGTTTGAATTAAGAGTTGTCTTTCTTCTAACCTGATAACTAACCAAAACTCGAGATCAATGTCGGTCCTAGACGAAATATTTGTGGATAAAATAACTTCCATGAGTGTACTTTGATTAATTAGTAGATTTATCGATCCTGAAATATAAAACAGTAAACAACGTTCTCATAATTTCTCAAAATTGTGACTCAGGCATTAATATTATTTTTTTTACTTATTGATTGTAGTAACGTAACATTTTTATGAAGGAGATTTTTTTCAAATTTCTAAGAAAAGCCTTTCGAGTTTTAATTTTGTTTTCTTTCCTTTTTTTACTATCGGTTCAGTAGTTAATGTCTTTCTGTATTATTTATTTATCACTTAAATCTTTATTTTTAGCAAACTCGCACCTCCCGTCTATGGATTTCCCTTCCTATTACTTGTTTCCCTGATAGCTATAATCTCCAACTATTCAAATGTAATGTCAATTGACATCTCCAGATGCCCTGATCTATTCCCCGTCCTTCTCTTCATCCTTTCCTCCATCACACCTCTTCATTCTCGCTCCCACTCTGTAACCCCCTGCCTACTAGTGGCATCCCACCTTGCTTGGGGTGAAATGATTACAAAACAAAAAAAAAAAAAAAAAAAATAATTAAAAATGTTCTCATATATTTAATGATAATTTTTATACTTTCATTCTTTACTTATTTATTAATTTGTTTCTATTATCCTCATTAAAGTAACAAAGTTGGACATTTGATAACGAACTGTTGATGCCAACATCCAGTGTAAAATAGGGTACTTTGAGGTGGTGTAATGGTTAACAAGCTTGTCTCGCTACATCAATTACGACTGAATAGGGAGTTCGATCCTCACTAGATGCCCCCAAACATTTGGACTTGTGTCACATCTAAGTTAAGCTTAGAAAATCACCATCCAGTGGTTCCTTGTCATGGTAGAGGTCTTGCGTGTACCAGTGATCTCAAGAGTTTGGACTCCAAGTCTGGAGTTCCAATGACAGTAAGATCGATGAGGAAGGACCAGACTGAACCCGACTAACACCACGAAATTGGCACGATCTCAACGGCCAAACCAACGGAAGAGTCGGACTGGCGTAAACAAGGCAAACCTTGACAGACCAAACATACCACAGCCCGATGAACCAGGTTTGCCAGATTACGTCTGTTTCAGTCCCGCGAAGGAGGGTCTTCTGGTCAAGTGTGTGGGTTTCTCCGTCGCATAGAGTTGTCCACTAAAACCAAATTCACGCCAATGGCCTCATCAAACTCTCTTAGATTTACATCTCGGCCACCGCCATCAGGTGGTGGTGTGAGAAGTGGAGACAACGAATAAGGAGAGAGGATGACAATCCCCCACCCAATACTCGGTTGCGAGCGGGTTCCGATGACGACGATATAATTGTATATTTTACATAATGAAAATGGTGGATAACTCTTACTATCTAGTCTCAAAAACAAATAAAACACGAAGAGAAAGATAAAAAAAAAATCTAGCGCTCAGTAAATCAAGTGGTATAGACAAATTGTATGATGTGAAAATATCGCCATTTGAATGCTGATCAATGAGCACAATCCGTGCGAAATAGACTCATTATCACTTCTAACCAAATTCTCCAGGGAAAGTACTTACATAAATGCAGATAAGTGGATGTCCTGCTATTGTGTAATACTTGGTAAGTTAGTCTCGCTTCCTTTGGGACTTTGATCCTCACTGAGTGCCCTGCCTTGTGCGCCATACTAAGCTAAGCTTAGTATATATCGAAATATGACATTAATATATGTATAAGTTACGGACCTCCATATATGATTTAATGTTGTTGATTTTTTTTTAAAAGAAAGTACATTTAATAGGTGTGCGGGTAGCGTACCGGTTAGCGGCGTGGAAAGTGCATTCAGAGTGCCGAGTTCAAGTTCCAGCCTAGTCTTTGGCGTTCAGTTCGCACTAATAGCCACAGGAAAGGCAGGAATGCACTTTTCTTCACCCAGATATGGGTAAAATAGTAGAGTATACGTCTATTGTCAGCCTTGGTAGGAGAAAGAAAATACTGAATTCAAAAACGTAGAGAAAGTTATGAGAAATTCCTCTATTTTTCCTAAGAAGTCATAAAGAAAAAGAATCTTTGTAAAGCCATGATCGCCTTCGTCTTGAAGGAATATGATCTCGATCTAGGCTGATTGATATTAATTTCACCGCTTAAGAAAAAAAAAACAAAAAAAAAACAGTAATATCAACCCAAACACGTGAACCCACAAAAAATAAAGTTTACAGTAATAAGAACTAATGTCGGATTAAAAATTACTATTTATACTATTTACATCTTTGTGGTTGTTATCACAACGTTTCGTCCGATTTACCCTCCGACATTCATCAGGTATATATCGATCCTGGCAACCTACAGTGGATTCCGAACTATTTTAGATTATTTAATCTACGGAATAGTCTCTTCTAGCTCACTTGCCCCTGTCTGGGGATATCTCGTCTAGTTCTTATTTTTAGTATTGCTCAGTTATTGCTCACCTTGTTTCAACATGGAGAAACATCGAAAAGTAGCAGTGAGGGGTGAGACAATGAAATCGAGCATGGCTGATCCTGTATAGAGGGCAAGGGGTAGTCATCAACCCCTGTGGAATGAAGTGAAAATACTGAACAACGAAGAAGTCTGGGTAGTTAGACGTCTGATCAATTCATATGCTAATAAAGAAAGTAAGACTAATGACAGCAAGTATTCAACAGCAACAGCAGCAGCTCTAGTAAAAAAGAAAAGCTCAATGAGTGCAGTCAAGCATGGCAAACATCAGCAGCACTCATTAAAAGGCAGGGAGGTTAGCTTTTAAGCTATCCTCAGAGAATTGTCTTACTGGACTATAGCCTAGTGGATTAAAACATCGATTTGGTGACCTAGTAATTGTGAGGCCGGGTAATGTGTACTTGGACTGAGCAGTACTAAGAATAAGAACTAGATGACCTATTCCTGGAACGAGAATAGTCTACCACCGTAGAGTAAATAAATGGTTCAATTCGGAATTCCGGATCGATATACACCTGATGAAGGCACAACGGCCGAAACGTTCTAATAATAATAACAAAGATAAGGACAATAGACTGAATGAAAATAGTAATTTTTTAATGGATTTTTTTAAATTTGAAATTATTTCTTAATTTCGTTAACAGTATAAATAAAGATTACTCTTCATCCCAAATATTCAAACAGAAATTTTAAAAAATCTACTGCGTTTATGTTTTTCGGGTACCAAAATGAAATTTAGATTCGTGGAAGGCTTAACGAGAGATGTGCAATTCTTTAAATACGTAACGAAAGTTCGCTTTATTATGATGATATTCTGTGTTCAAATTGGTAACAGTACGCTTCGGGGATAGGAGTGATTTCCCTGATAGAAAAAAGGGGATACAGGTTCGATTCATGCTGAGAGCTGCATTTTTAGTGTGACTTATCGATCTAAACCACTTGACATTAATTTTACTTTTTAAAAAAAACAAAAAAAAAGACAAAAAACAACGGTATCCACTCAAACACGTGTACTCACTAAAAGTAACGTTTATAGTAATATATATATATATATATATATATATATATATATATATATATATAGGGGAAGCAAATATTCGTACATATACAAATTTTTAATTTATTGTATTTTCAACTAATGAATAAACATATTTTTCATATAATTAACTGTACACAGATGCATAATAACTAAATATGCATAGAAAAGAGAAAAATTGATTTAATAGATGCCATTTATCCATTTTAATGATTGAAAAAGTATTCATGCAAAGACGTAAGAACATATATATCAAAGGTGCCGTTTGGTTTTAAGTAAAGGAATTAAAGACAGACATGTCAACAGAAAGAAAGAAAGAAAGAAAGAAAGAAAGAAAGAAAGACAGACAGTGTATGCGATATCACTCTCCTATGTTTAACATCTGCTTCAGTGTTATAATTTTATTTCTCTTGGTGCATTTGTCCCACAAAAAATAGTTGACGGACTCGTGTGAGTCCGGGTAAAAAGAAAGAACGCGAGACATGGAATTCAAACAAACAGCAAATAATAATAACAGACATGTTACAGAAAAATAAAGAAAGAAACGAAGTTGAAATTATAAACAGTTTACTACAGTCTTCAATCTGTGTCTTTGAAGTACTTACATACCTCATCTCTATTGGAGCGAAAAGGAACGTGTCTTGCTGCTCTGAATCTCAAAAGAGGAAGAGTCTTTCAAATATAGCACCACAAGTGATTATCGTCGGGGGGGGGGAGGTCGGTAATCCAGCAGAAGTCTTGATTCCGGTGTGTATCTTTAACAGTTCAAAAGTCTTTATCTGTGCCTTCGCAACGATTCTTAGAAAGTAACCGCACCGACTTCCCGAAAAAAAGTCAAATGCATTTTAAATAATTTAAATGAAGTTAACTTTTGGTTTTATTTGAAAGATAATAAACTAAAACTAACCTGTAAAAAACATTAAAAATAAATTTACATCTGGCAATTCTTACTTTTTGCTCGAAAAAGGACCATTCCGATTTTAAATCGTGTCATTTTTTCCGCACATTAACTTGATGGAACACCTCACCTGAGAAACGGCAAAATAAGCCCGCATCAATTGCACTAAAATTAGAGCTTGAGTTTTAAATTAGACGCTCATGACTGTGTTTTCATGTGACGAAACGGAAATTTGATAAGTCCGTGTGCCAAAGAAGTAAATATAGCAGAACGTGTCAAAATTAGCACAAAAATGACATTATCAGCAGAGCAGCCAGAAGAAAGCCACGTTTATAACCAAACCACGTTTAATGAGAAAAGCAGCGAACCAATGAGATGGTAGACAAACGCTTAGTTGCGAACACTTAGGATGATAAACAAACACTTAACAATGAACCACTTGAATGGTAAACAAACGCTTATCAGCGAACCATTAGGATGGTAAACTTTTCGTAGCAAATCATTGGAACAGTAAACTAACGCTTAGTTTTCGTACCTTGTCATTATTTTAATTCGCTTCATATTGGCTCAGTTTTCAAACAGAAAATGTTTATGAATCTGGGGTTTGATTAACTAAGACCTTTTTAAATATCAAATATGGTGAATATTCGATGATAATGAAAGGAAGAATTTGGCGCACTGTCCAAAACAACTGAAATATAAGGATTAAAGTATCTTCTTCTACGTGCCGTGTCCCTTCAAGAGTTGAACGACCATGGCTCTCCACAACTTCCTTTTTTAACTCTGAGTAAGCTTTATCGTTTCACTATCCCTTCTACTTTCTGTTCTGTCGTCCATTGACACAGGCTCGTTACGCACTTTTCCATCAGCCCATCTTCCCTTCAATATATGCTGTGAGTGTCAAATTCTACAAGTCCACTTTCTTCATTATTTCTCCGAGATATTTCAACTGTCTGATTTTGACTCGAAGTATGTCTTTTTTCTATTTTCCTTAAAACTTCCTTGTTATTCTGCTCATGATATTCTCTGAATTGTTCTGTAGAATCACGTTTCTCTTGCCTCGAATCTCTCCTTCATCTGTGGGGAGATTTTCCAGAATTGACTGCCATATAAGAGGTTTGATATTACATAACAGTTCAGCACTCTTTTCTTAGTTTCTAACAAAATTTTCCTGTTAATAGTTTATTTGGCTTTTAAGAAGTCACCTTTTGCTATTCCAATACGCCTTCAGATTTCGGTTTTTCGGTCTTCTGTTAAAAAATTTCCCAGATATTTCACTTGACGTCACTGCTTGATTTTAGCATCTCTTATTTGTAGTTCGCATCTTCGGCTGCCCCTCTTGGTGAATCCCATACTTTCTGTCTCTTTTTAAAAAAGAAAACTAGTCTCCATTCTACAGCAGAGACGACACTGAATATTCACTTACGGCTATCCTTATAACATAGATCGTTAGATTCCATGAAGCCGACATAAAAGAGACACCTTCTGGGTGAAGCTTGTAGATTCAAATATAAACCCGCCTAATTGTTACCCACAGACTCATATATAAATCCCAACAATGTTTACCTATAGACCCAATTATAAACCTGATCAAAGTTTATACAGCACAATAAACCCGACCAACGTTTATACAGCACAATATTTCAAAATGGCGGATCTAAAAAAGATATTAAGCAATTGTCATTGACAATTCAAATTATTGAATACATCTGGGTTAGTTTACATAATAAAAGCAGAAAAATATTTTTTTAAATCCACAAAGAATTGCTGTTTATTTTCAGTGATGTCTACTTAAATATACTGTAAGATAATAACAGTCGATTTTATAAAACTTGAAAGAGCAAGAGATTTTAATATAATGAACTATTGTGACGATAGACAAATGTATCGAATTTGAATTAAGAAACCGAAACCCTCTAAGCGACACTCATCGGGAAACATTTGTCCCTCAAAAGATTCTATTGAGCCACTTGAACAGACATCTTCCATGTAAATGCTTATAGATTCAAATATAAATCCGATCAATTCTTGCCTACAGACTCATATATAAGCCGACCAATATTTATTTATTATCACACGTATAAATCCGATCACCGTTTAGCTGTAGGCTTAAGTAGAAACCCGAACAATATTAATTTATAAACTCAAGTACCAAAACCGATCAATATGTATTTATAGACTCAACGATCAAATCCGAACAATGTTTACCTATAAACCCAAACATAAATTCAATCAATATTTATCTATAGAGTCGAATATAAATCCGATCATTTTTTGTATCACAGACCCCAGTGTAAGCCCGACTAATATTTACCTGTAGACTCAACTATAAACTAGATCAATATTTACATACAGTCGTAAGTATAAACCCCACTAATGTTTATTTATAGATTCAGGTATAAATTTGTTTATCTATAGATCTTTTTAGATCTATAGGTAAAAAAAGTTTATGGTAGAACTTTTCCCATAGATGGTAAATTTTTTCCCATAGATTCAAGTATAAATCCGACCACTATTTCCGATAGTTTTAAGCACCAAGCCCAACTAATGTTTATATATAAACACAAGTCTAAACCCAATATTTAACTGTAGACTGGAGTATAATAAAAATAGATTTCGATATTAAATAATCTACAAAGTTTGACATGCCGTAAAATTCACCAATTCAACTCATTTTTTATTTCCTTTTTTTCTTTCTTCATTTATCTCCTTTTATTTTATTTCGTCTTGTTCATTTTTTTTTCTATTTAACCTGAATGTTCAATTATCTTCCATAATGTTTTTTTCATTATTTCATCCTTTATTTCTTTTTCTTCCCGTCTCCTTCTTTTTATGAAATTTTGCAATTTCCATTCATTTTTTTTTCATAATTCATTTGTTTTGATTTCTCTAGCAGTTCTTCCTTCGTCAGCTTCACGTCGTCCATCTTGTCTTTGTCTTTCATCCCTCGTTTCTTTCTGTTCTTGTTAATTCACCATTCTCGTGTATTCACAAAAGAAAACTAAGCTTAAAAGTCCTGATGTCACCTTTGAAGTCAAAATCTGTGGGCTACTAAACGGACACTACCAACATGGCTTATTTTCTGAAAAGAAAATCGTTTTGACAAATTTGCCGTTAATAAACTGAAGTGATATTTTTGTCTTCTTCCCAATTGATTCAAAAGCTAAGGGTTCCTCTTTGATTTTAGTCAACTAAACGGCCACTTAATAAAACTGCATTTCTTTCTTTATTTTAGATATGGAATACTTTCTACTGTTGTTAGTACAAGTTCATAACCAAAAAATAATATATATATATATATATATATATATATATATATATATATATATATATATATATATATATATATATAATAATATCTGGAAAAACAAAACAAAAATCCTTAAAATGCGATTATGTTGTTTTAATATCATTCATATTAAAACAACATAATCGCATTTTTTAAGGATTTTTGTTTTGTTTTTCCAGATATTTTTCATTCTGTCAGATTTATATCCATTTATATTTGCTTATCATATATATATATATATATATATATATATATATATATATATATCCTTTAGACATGTCTGATTAAATAAATTAGTGACATTATGTCTGCTTATTTTTAATAAAATCCGTTCATAGTCATGAATAACCTTACGTGTATTGCAATTAAATGAAGTGAGAAATGTGCTATAACTATGAAAATCGTTTTTTATTTTCCATTTCCCAAGTACTTTCGATCTTTTTCCGAGATCATCTTCAGGGGTAAACGTAGTAATACAAACTGTGAGGTTCACGGCCGCAAGTAGTAATGCAAAACTGTTTTTTGATATTCATTACTGGAATGTGAAAAAATTATCCACTATGGAATTATTTCTTCTGTGTTGTAATGTTATGGCCATGCACGCATTAAAGCGTGAAAAATTCTTCTTTTTATAGACATTTCAGAACATTACTACAGTATTCGTAGCTGATTCTATTAAATGACGGCTTTAATTTTTTAATGTATATTGCTTCGAGGATCTGTAGTTTGAATTTGTTGTTTTCTTGGCGTAGGATAGTTGTGTTGTCGATTAGTACATTTATATTGTGAATGTGGACAAGAATGTTGGTGTAGACGTCTCGCAATGGACGAATGGTCAGACATGTATAGTGTAGTAGTTGCTGCCTGAGTATGTATATGTGTTTTTGTAAATTCAAAACATTTCAATTGTTTGTTTTTACTACTTATGCAGCGTTCTACATTTCAAAGTTCACGTGTTTTTTGAGGTTCTTTTCCCAGTATAAGAGAAGTAACTTTTCTATTTTTGTTCATGCATATATAATTTAAGTTGAAATATTTTGAACTTACAAATACACATAGACACTCGGGCATTTCAGTAGGGTATATTCAGAAAAAATTTAATGTGCTTACTTAAGCATGTAAAGTTAAAAGCAAGCTAGCAGTACATTACAAAAAGTACAAACTTACTTTATAGCAGAAAACATTGCTGCATATAAAAGGCAAGCTAGGAGTACAGTTAAGAACAAATCAAAAAATGACTGTAGAGAAAATATCCGTTTACAGTCATAAAACTTTGCTAGAGAAAACAACTTTACTTTATTAAAACTTTTTACAATAATAATAACTGCCCTGAAACTACATCAGGCATGGCTCTCATAGTATCTGATCTTAACCGATTGGCGATATTAAAATGTACATGTTTTATCTTGGGGAATTAAGTATGGCTACAGTAAATATCCCTTTCAGTACCAGAGATTTTCCTGACCATGTTGGACATGGCTTCTAAGCATCTCAGTTAATGAGTGGTTGTAGTAGTCGGGTATCATGAATTAATGTCGAGGTTTTTGTTATTTTTTTATTTTAAGGATAAGGCTACCAAGACGACTTGGGAGCCGCAAGTAAATACTTAGGAACACTCTCAATCAGAGATCATGTAGGCGAACTGGGTTACCCGAGCCGAATGCCGTTCAAATTGCCCCCCCCACACACACACCTGTAATGTTATGCACAGATTTATCAAAACTTGTCACCATTTCATGCACATTTGGCTAGGATGCATGTGCCTGTTAGACCCTTATAGGATTGAGTTCATGACGGTTATATTTGGGTCACATATATTTGGGCCTCAGCGTCACTGATTTTATTATGTTGCATTCTCATTCAATAACAATAATAATATTGTTTGAGTAAATAATATTATGGAGTCAAGCTTGATAGAAAGGACCGTATGAATAAAATTATAGACTACGATAGTGTGTGTTAGGAGTAGAATTAGCCTGCGGGAGGCGTCAAATTCGCATATGTGATGCAGGGCAAATATTGGAGCCATTGGAAGGGTATCATATATTGTGTTTAATATAGTACAGAGTTTAACTTAGTGTCTAGCACATTATCTATCAGTCATAAAAAGCTTGCTTGTCTTTTTTCCTTTTATTTTGTGCCTATCACTAAAAAAAGTGCTATAGGTCGCCTCAGAACTCAAAACATAAACCGTTCGTGTGGTTATCAAGGTGATCATCAAAGCGTCTTTATGTAAAAACAATTATTTGGTCGGAATTAAAGTTCGTAGCGTTTTTCAAAGGCTGCATTTGAATACGTAATTTTATTTCACACATGACTGAAATATATAACATATATACATATTCTGAAAGGTGACGTTTCAACTTTTTTCCATATGATTCGTGTCTGGACTGTGAATTTTAATTTTTTTTTTCACGTTGATCGTGAAAATAGAGGTGAAAAAAGTAGTTCCGTGATCTGATGCTCTTTTATTTCTGGAAAGGAAAGAATTCCGTACAAACGACAAAAAAAGAATTGCGCCGTTTACTGAAATGGGCCTGTAGGGAGACCACAATTGTTTTCCCTTTGCATTAGCCCACGAGAGTTGTGGCCCCTTTTAGTGAGTAGAACTCTTCTGCCCTTTTTTGTCTTCACTTCCGTTCTGGGAGGAACGACTTCTTTTCCTTCCTGACCACCAGAGCGTCCACACACGTGGAAACTGGTCAACATGTGTACGGCCTAACGAAGCAAATTCATTCACTCATCTGGGGGCGACCAAAGGCCATGAAATTGGTAGGTGATTTCTTTGTACTAATTCTGTTTAACCTCCTCGTTCCTTTGGGACAATATGGACATTTATTTGTTTTGGGACATGTATAAATCTTGTGTATATATTTACGAAGGCTGCTTGCCACATTAAATGTTTCATTGGTTACGCTCGCGTATTTCGTCTTTTCATATTCGCATTCAGTGTTAGTGTATCAATGGCTACGCTAATGCTAATATTAGTATCGGTGTGCTACTGAAGGCTAGAACGCGTTATTCTACCTAACATAGAATAGTCAGTAAACTCTGTGTGGCATATACACACCTTATACTAATAGGCCCATAGCTGAGAGTACTGTCCGTAAGTGGCTGGTAAAGTTCAAACGTGGAACTTTTGATCTGAAAAAGCGAGAACGTTCCGTAAGGTGGGAGTTTTTGATGATGACCAAATCGAAACGCTGATTAAGAATAATCAAGGTCACACGGCACTGGACATCGCAGAGATAATCCATATATCTTCTATTAGCCTTTTATGGTCTTTGAAAATTCTTGGAAGCGTGAATTGCGACGATATTTAAATACGTCACGATTTAACAGAAAAAAATAATAGACCGCATTTCTATCAGTGATTTTCTGTTTAAAGTCAACAAGAAGGGTCCATTTTTAAAAGAACGAACAATAGTAATGAAAAATGGATTGTTTACAACAATGTGGAGTGAAAAGGTTTCTGAGGAAAACGAAATGCGCAATTGTTAACCAATTCAAAAGCCGGTCTTCATCCGAAAATGGTTAAATTGTGTATCTGGTGGGATTGGAAGAGCATCGTGTATTATGAGCTCCTTCTGCAAAATCAGACGTTGAGCACTGTTCCCAACTGAACTGACGAAAGGCAGCAATAAAAAGCGTCCAAAACTGGACAATCTTCAATTAGTACAATTTATGACTTTTTGTTAACCCAGCAAAAATTTGTAGAGCTTGGCTGGAATGTCCTACTGCAGAGGTCGTACTCACCGGACCTTGCACCTTCGGGTTTCCACTTATTTTGATCCCTACAAAATGTTCTTAAATTCTCTCTCAGCCTGTAAAAATCACTTAGACCAATTCATTACCCAGGAAGATGCCAAGTTCGTGGAGAATGGAATCAGGGGATAATATGATATATAAATTTCTATATACCTGAACAACGTTGGGTAATTGAATGACAAAATGAAAAAAAGATTCTATGTAACGCGTTTAACGCCTTAAAACACTTTATCTGAATCAAATAACATTCTTATTGGTGGAAGTAAACAAGTGACAGAATTTTTTACCATTTTGTTATTTATCTAACCATAATGGAATCAAGAAACTGACCCAAAGTTAGCGAAATATAGTGAAACACAATGGCCCATATGCGGTTAAATAACCAGATCAGGCTTAAAATGGAGTCCTGATGTCATATTTGGACAGGGGCTTCCCAATCCTCACTTTCCAGAAGCCTCTCCTCGTCCTTGTTGGAGGAGAATTAGTTTCCACCCTCCAACCTCTCTCTTAGGGGCGACATGTGACGAGTCCCTCGTTGCTCTATCGTTACTTCCACGGAAAGTGCTCGGACGAACTACATTCCTTGGTTCCGCAATGTCTAAACTTCACGGTTAGGACCCACAATAGCACTGACATAGTAGCCAACCACCAACCACCCATATTCTGTCCGTATTCCATCGGCGAGAAGTAAGTGCCACTTAAACAGCTTCTTTCTGTGAACCACTTCCAAAAGGATGTTTCCCCGATCACTACAATCTTCTTCTTCTTCTTCTTCTTCTTCTTCTTCTTCTTATTATTATTATTATTATTATTATTATTATTATTCAGCAAACTTACTATTTTTCACTTGTTTGAATAATTAGGTAAAATTTTAAGAAAATTTGATTAAATAGATTATTTTGACTTATTTAAATAATTTAATTATTTTTTTTAGTTCCGTTCTACTAATTTGTAGTGATATGTAATATCAGGCGACAACAATGCTTATTATTACGAACGCTGTAGATTTTGTAACTTACAACTGACTTTTGGCAAGGTAGATAGAATTTTTTTCTATACAAACACGAAGAATTAAAAAAAAACTTAATTGACAGAAACATTGTTTATATATAACAATTTCTAAAATTTAAATTAAAAATAAATAACAGAGATGAAATATCTTTAAAAAAGATGCCTTTGAAAATTGTTATACAAATTAAATGTTACCATTTATGTTGTAAACGCCACTAGTAATATTTAAACAAATTCGGTGCTTCTGTGACCAATGTAAGAATTTTGTGTTATTTACATTCGGACCAATGACTTCATCTTTGTTGTTATAGCAACGTTTCAGTCGTTGTGCACTTCGGCATTCGTAAGGTATCTGTCGATCCGAATAACTTTCGTGAAATTTCAAACTGAAAGGTTTATTTAATGTATGGGTGGGTTAAAACGATGGTTGATGACATAGTAATTGTGATTTCAACCCCTGAACCGGGCGATAACTGAGCAATGCTAAATAAGATAGAGACGAGATATCCCGAGACGTGGACAGCTGAACGAGAACAAAAAACTTTCGTAGATTAAATAAAGAATTCAGTTAGAGATTCCTCGAAAGTTATCCGAAATGACAGATACATAAAGAAGGCCGGAGAGCAGAACGGCTGAAACGTTGTGATAGCAACAAAACGTTA
Source organism: Acanthosepion pharaonis (assembly GCA_903632075.3). NCBI lineage: Eukaryota > Metazoa > Mollusca > Cephalopoda > Sepiida > Sepiidae > Acanthosepion > Acanthosepion pharaonis. The sequence continues at coordinate 2,440,059 of CAHIKZ030004620.1, read as the reverse complement.
GTCCGAATGTAAATAATAATTCCTCAACCCAGAAATTCAAGTTGTTTTCAGAATATTGGTACTAGAGATGCAATCTCCTAAAACACACTAGTATTCATAAGCAACAAGTTTTTTTTATATTGGGGTGGGGGGGGGTTTCAAGTCTTGAATTATTGGTAATGATTAGGTAAGATTTTTTAAACTTTTTATAGTCAGTCATAAATCTAATGTGTTTAATGTGATATGTAGAAAGAAGAAGAATATTTAAATGCATTCTTTAATCCTTCATTATTTCTTACGACTATAAACGTTTTTTTTTTTTAGTGGGGACATGCGTTTCAGTTAACATCAATGTTTTTTTTTTCTTAAACTGTGAAATGAATATCAACTGGCCAAGATCGAAAGGATTTACTAAATAAAAATGTCTCCTGACAGAAATCGAATTTGTATTCCTTTTTCTTACCGTGAAAACCATTCCTATATCCGAAGCTTGCCATTACCAATTTGACTCCGGGAGACCATCAAAGGTAAAACAAAACTCAATTATCTACATCTCTCAGTGATATCAACTCAAACACGTGTACCCAGTCAAAACATCGTTTATACTCATAAGAAATATTGGAATAAAAGGTTCATTTAAATATTATTCCTGCTTGTATCGCAATAACATTTATATATCAGATTTGAAAAAGTTCATTTAAGAATGTGTTTTTTTTTTTGTGTGTGTGTGTGTGTGTGTGTGTGTTTTGGGTACGAAAATGAAGTTAGCGGATATACATTCGGAAAATTGCCAAGAAAAGACGTACTTTTGTTAACTGGGTAAATGATCTCCTGTAGCCAATAGGGTAACGACACGCTTCGACTGTAAGGTGAGAAAAAAACAGGAACACATGTTCGAGTCCAGTTGACTTTCTTCAGTAAAGCTTCTCGATACAGGCCGGCTGATATTCATTTTAATGTTTTTTAATATTTAAAAAAATGAAAAACAGAGAACCTAACTTAATCAAGTGTAGCCACTGAAAATAGCGCTTATATTAATAAAAAAAGTAGCAAGAATTAAAAACATGAATCTTTAATGTTAGTAATATAGGAATATTATTATTTTTTTTTAAATTGCATATGAAAGAGAAATTTTTAAAAAGATATGCCAAGTGAATTGAACACCGTATGTTAATTTTCTTTTTTTTTCTTTTTATGTTTTTCCTCATTTTTTTGTTTTCTTATATGATGCAAAGAAGCAGACATCGCTTGTTTACACAGATTCATTCGTTTTATTGAGAGTTTGAATTGTGAAAAGACGTGTAAAAGGGGAGCAAACAACAAATCGCTTTGAGAGGAGAGAAAAAAATGGCTAGATTGCGAGGCGCTTAACATGAAAAGGAGCCGACATAAAAGCGGATGACGTGAAAATTTTCAAACGGAACGGCAGTTGATATCCTGAGTTGGATTAGGATAAAGATATGGGTTCTGTCAATTTGGATTTGGTGAGACGTATGCACGAGACACCAGCATGTCGTACTTTGGGGCTCAGATGGACATTTGTCGCCTTGATCCATCGAGGGCGAAGTAAAAGATGCAGAACAGAGTTTAAATGAAGCCGTAGGGTCCTTGTGTATGGGGGGGTAGATATTCGAAGGACTGACCGTGAGCATATGCCGACGTATGAAAGAACTTTCAGAGTTCTAATGTATGAATTTTAGTGGCATCTGGAATGTGCTTTACTTAAACAAATATCGTCTAACATTCGCAACTATATATATATATATATATATATATATATATATATATATTTACTTTAAGTGTTATTTTTAGCGAATACACATGTTTGAATAGACGCCCTATTTTTAAAAAGTAGAAATTATGCGGTATGCACATTGGAGAGACTTAATAAGACGGTAGGCAAAAAAGACAGGGCGTCTTCTCAAACACGTGTATCTACTAAATTAATAAGAAATATTGTCAAATTAAAAATAAAACTCATTAATTCCTTAGGGAAAAAAATGAACAGAGAGAAAGAGTGTGCATGCGTGGGGGGAGCAGAATCAACACGGCATAGTGACTGTCAGTTTCACGCTTCAATGAGGTTTTCAAACAAGATCGCATTGAAAACCGCAGTCACCATGCAGTATTGATTCCTATGTCTCTACATCTCAACTCTCCAACTCTCTCTCTCTCTCTCTATCTATCTATCTATCTATATATATATATATATATATATATATATATATATATAATGGACTCTCCCGTCGGTTTCGACGTATGAAGATCTGACAACTTAACCAATTGATTCAATTATGAATTTTGTGCGATAATCTTAAGTAGCACTTAAGACCCGCTAGTGATTTACAAAGGAGGCCGCATATGGAGCAAGAGTAAGGATTGTGGGATGAGATCACTGTTAGATTGGCTGATTTAATAGTGATATACAATTTTTGTATATATTATTTATATATTATATATGCGCGGCACTTAGAAAGCTCTCAATATCAGTGATAGAGCTAACATACCCAGTGTCACAAACTGACATCAATCTAACTATATATATATATATATATATATATATATATATATATATATATATATATATGTTTGATCATGGTTCTCAACAATTTCCTGTACTTTACAATTCTCAATAAATTCTATCTTTTTGCCATTTTTACAAAACCTTTTTGGCCATCCATTTAATCAAGCGCGCTAAGTAAGTTGCACGTTGTTTTCATCTGTCCCTCTTGCCTCCAATCTGACCTGTGAGTATCAGATTTTCTAAGCCTTCCTTCCTCATTTCATCTGTCTCTTCTCGATGTTAAGTTTCCTTTTTGTATTCATTTTCTGTAAGACTTCATCGTTGCTCACATATTCGGTCCATGGTATCTTCAGCAAAACCACACTTCTGTTGCTTCAAGTCTTCATATGTGAGGAGATTGTCCAGCATTTACTACCATATAGGAGGACTGATATTATATAACAGTTCAGTGCTCTTTTCTTTGTTTTTGTTGCTTCAAGTCTCTTCTTTATCTCTGAGGAGATTGTCCAGCATTTACTACCATATAGGAGGACTGATATTATATAACAGTTCAGTACTCTTTTCTTTGTTTTTGTTGCTTCAAGTCTCTTTTTATCTCTGAGGAGATTGTCCAGCATTTACTACCATATAGGAGGACTGATATTATATGACAGTTCAGTACTCTTTTCTTTGTTTTTGTTGCTTCAAGTCTCTTCTTTATCTCTGAGGATATTGTCCAGTATTCACTGCCATGTGGGAGGACAGATATTAATTACATAACAGTTCAGTACTCTTTTATTTCTTTCTAACGAAATTTATCTTTTTCTTCGTACTCTGCTTAGCTTTTGGAAAACATCTTTGACTACCCCAATGCTCCTTCGGATTTCAGTGTCGCACTTTCTGTCCTCTGTTAAAGCTCTTCCAGATATTCAAATTTTTTTTTTTTTTTTGATTTTGGTATCTCCGATTTATAATTTTTATTTGGAGCTCATCGTTTAGCTAGAAGATAAGTCATTTGAACTTTTATTTATCTATTAACTGGATAGATAGATAGATAGATAGATAGATAGATAGATAGATAGATAGATAGATATTATTTGAACAGCAATTTCTCAATGATACTAGTTTCCGTAAAAACCTAAAGAAAGTTTTTCGCTAAGAATTTTTATCATTTCTGTCAGCTTTTCTCTGACAAATTATTTCACTTCAGCATTAAGGTTGTATAAGTATTTTACAAATTCCAACCGCTTTCGGCTTTCATAAGCCATTGTCAAAGAGGCTCCTTGTGGATTAATAGGAATGCCTCTCGACGTATGTATTGTGTTTCTTTATAGTTTCAACTATCACATCATCACGCGTCAGCTTCGTGTGTATGTTTTACTTGTTTGTTTGTTTTTTGTTTGTGTTTGCTTTTTGTTTTTTCAAATATCGCATCTTCACGTGTCAGCCTGTGTTGTGTCTTGTTATAAAAAGACAAAACAAAACATTAAACTCCCGCAGGATTATCCAATTAATTGATTGTTTAAGCTTTTAATTGGATATATTTCTCATTAAAGAAATTTATTCCTCGTGACATCGACATCTTCAGTCAACGCATTATTCATACCATTCAAGTAATCGTTGGAAAGGAGATTTTTATACTAAGTTTACTCAATGCAAGCCACGAGAGCCACTCAAGGTAAAGAATTACTGTTAAACTGGTTATGGTGAGCAAAGTATGATATGAGTGAAAAAGGAGCTGGTAGGAAGTGAAGTCTAAGTTACGGTTGAAAAATTATTACAAAATGTGTTAGCTACAATGGAAAACAATTTTGAAATTCAAATTAGTAAATAAATTCTGTAATTTTATAACTGCAGAAAAGGGATACAGTTGATTGTTAAATGACTAGTAATGTTCTAAAATATTTGACAAGGTCAGAGTTTACCTATCTATCGGTTACCAACTGTATTTCATATAATGAGGTGTTCCGTTGAAGTTACAATAGCGATTTACTAAGTGTAGATTAGATGAGGCACAAGGCCGCAAGTAGAGAGTACCCAGTGAGGATTGAACTCACTAATTAGTCGTAATTGATCTAGGGAAACAATATTGCTATTACATCACGTCAAAGTGATATCGTTAATACATCGGCTTTTATTTTTGCTTTGTTCTCGCCTTTCTTTCTTAATGTTTTTTATGATTTAAAAAGTAGAATTCTTTTAGACTGTAAAATAACACGCAGCAATAGAGTTAATTGTACCGCTAAAAATTCTAAATTGTTCAGGTAGAAAACTAAACTAAATAAAACATTCCGAAATTGTTTTCGTGGACCAAACAGCTAAGTCCACTGATCCTAGTCAGAAGACCGAAGAGCAATCCACTGTTGATCCTAGACAAAGCGCACATCTTCTCTAATACAAGACAGAAGTGCCGATCCGTATGTAAGGAATCCTCTCATTTTTGACGGACACTATGTGAGCCAACATTTAAATAATTTACAAATGTGTGAACCAACTTTTTCCATTCTGCTCCGAAAATGATATCATCGATTGCATTATACTGTCAAACGACGTCAGAAGCAGTTGTTGATGGCAGTAGAGATTGAACCTTCCCCCCAATAATCAGTAATTATGTTCACTTGCAGCTGAGCGACACATTGGCAAAATAGCATCTGACAACAACGTCGCTGCTATCATTATGAAATAAAGATCGCCTTCGATGGTGCAGCGAGGGATGCTGTTTCCCCATTAATCTCTGGTCAAAAGGCATAGCCAATGGTGATAACTATGTACAAAAAGCGCGTTTTGCAGCTGACAACTTGATCTATCAAATGTTGCTCACTCTCTCTTGTTGCTTCCGTGGTAATAAGTGGGAGGCATTGCTTTCGGAGCATCTCTCATCACATGTGTGTGTAAGTAGTCTCTATGATAAAAAGTGTGTAGCTTGACACATTTATTAGCAGAATTTTGATCTGAAATTTTCACTGTATTATGTCCAAGCTATGTTATTATTGGAGACGCATTGGATTAAAAAAAAAAAAAATTTATTATGTTTCTTGATCATTAGACATGCACACATATATATATATATATATATATATATATATATATATATATATATATATATATCGTATGTGTGTATACGCGGGGTTACTAGTATTCCCGGTTCGATGAGAAAGCTCTTCCTAAACAAACAAACAAAAAATAAATTTGCGAAGTGTGCCTGGCTGAGAAGTTTTTAGCATCCGATTATTGATTCACACACACACACACACACACACACACACACACACACACACATATATATATATATATATATATATATATATATATATATATATATATATATTCCTTTAGTGTTCATATAGGTCTCTCTTGTTTAAACTTGAGATTTTTCCAGGCGGCCTGACGATTGCGTCTAGTATGAAACAGCCTGTCGCCTCTGAGTGTTGACTTCAATGTTCAGTTTATATTTATATTTACATACGCTCTATCTCTGATATTGAGCCATAAATATAGCACACCTTAAAACCATATTTATTCATATATATATATATATATATATATATATATTAAAGAAAGTAAGGAATTTTTTTTTTATTAATCCAACAGATTTTTATTGCTTAAATTTATTTTAAGTTGATATTTGTATTTGAGTAGACGCTTCTTTCATTTATTAAACAGTACATTTATTTATTTACCGGCCTGAATATTTAAGAAATCTTGTGAGGGAAAAATATGAATCTATAATTTCATTATTTCAATCCAACATTTTTCTTATTACTATAAATTTTATATGTAGTGGCTATACGTGTTTGAATTGACATTCCTGTTAATTTAAACAGTACAGTTAATCTGAACTGGCCAAGAGATCTAAAATTTCTAATAAAGAAAATGTATTTCTCTCTTTAAAATATCGGATTAAAGTAATCCATTAATTACTTATCAATTACTGTGTTAACCTTTCGAGTACGAAAATAAAGCTGACAGATATAGACTTCGAAATGTCCCAACGAACAATGGGCAAATCTTAAATAGGTAATTGAACCTTGATTTATTATGATGATTCCTCCTAGCCTAATTGGTAGTGTACACTCGATTCCAGATGGCAAAAAGGTACTACAAATGCAATTACCGTCGAAAAGCACAGTTTCTTAATGTCACCTAGCCTAGAAATCGAGACACATTTTTCTTTAATAGGACTTCTCGGTCTCTCAACCAAATTTCACTGTTCAGAAACACGTGTTCTATATAGAACATTTTTTTAGTAATAATATTATTGAAAAATACAATAACAAGGATTTAATTCTCACCTGAATTTATCTTACTCATTTATAAGTCTATCACTCGTCCATGCATTGTATATTGGTCACATCTGGTTTGGTGCTTCTGCTATGTATTTTGAGATTCTTGATAAAATTCCGAGAAGAATCTGCAATGTTATTGATCCTGACCGGGCATCTCAGCATCTGTCGCTTTCCCACCGCCTTAACATAGTTTCGCTGTGCCTTTTCTATAAATATTTTCTTAATAACTGTTTTGATGAGCTTTCCTCTTTAGCACCTTGGCATTAGGAATTTAAGCGCAGTACTAGATTGGCGGCAAGGTCTCTTCATTTTACTGTTGAAACCGTAACTTCTATGCTATCGGACTTGTGAAACTCTCTTCCGACTTCTTACTTTCCAGTCAACTTTGATCTTCAAGTTTGTTTGTTTTTTAATTAAAAACAAATCGTTATCTTCTGTAATCTTAAATCCTATTCTTTTATTGTTTTAGCTCCTTAATAATGTTTTTCTTTTTCATATATTCTTTTCACACTCAGTAACACCTTGCGTCTTAGTGGCTTTATTGCCTTGCTTGGGGTGAATAGATAAAACAAAATCATTACAATTGCCTTGATAAAGTCCATCAGAGTTTGTTAAAAATAGTTTTCCTTTTGTCTTTACATATATATATATATATATATATATATATATATATATATATATATATATATTATTTATATGCATACATACATACATACACACACACACACAGACACACAGACACACACACGCATATATATATATATATATATATATCAGTATAATTTACAAAGATATGCTAACACGCTTATATATGCTCTTTTACATAAAGGTGACTGAATGCATATTCATTTCTAAAATACAAATAACCGCCCGCTTTTAAAATTTACGTCAGAAAAATTACGAAGTAGAACATTTTTCAACAGTCCCCCTAAAAATATCCACTCCGGTTTAATTTTTTTTAATTTTTTTTTTTTTTATAGAAAGCGTCCATTATCAAGGATATCCGTAATAGCGGTTAATTACTTTAAATAAATCGTCGGCCATCAATTCTTTTTGAATAGGACGCCAGAAGATGTAGCTGCGCGGGAAGATGATAAACGGCGCGAAATCTGTAACGTCTGCGGCTTCCATTTAACAACAACAACAAAGTACATATGTATTTATTTAATATTTTTCCTTTCTTTGAGAAGCCGAAGCTGGAGTCAAAACAATCGGTCAATATGTTTAAGAAGAGCCCTCAATTAGATCAGACGCCGGAGGCCATGACATCTGAACAAGAAATTAAAAAAAAATCTTCCTGTAAACGATGTCGAGATTTTTACATTAGTGGCGAGTTGAGGACATAGGGGAGATGTCAACCGCGTATCTCGTGATGAAGGCAAAGTGATAGTGGCAGTTGTTGTAAAGATGGTCCCATGTGGGGGGTCATGTCCAATTGGAGAGGCAAGTGGATGAACTATTTGTGTTCTTTCCGACTCGGCTAACCATGGCACGTGACCAAGAAGACGCAGCAGAGAAACTGTGTTTTATACTTGAAGCATTTTGGATAGTTTCCGTCCATGGATTGCACGATGACGGCGTTGATTGCTAACCTGACACAAAGATCATGATTTTACTCGTTGTGTGTGTTGTGGTGTAATGGATAACGGAATTAGAAATCGGAGATCCGAGTTCGAATTCCAATCAGTTTGGTTATATTCACTTATGCACCTTTGGAAATGTATAAATCCATCTATTCTCCCAACAGCTATAATTTGAATAGCATGATAGCCTTGGTTGGCAACCAGTCTACCCCCAGAAAGTAACGGCAGCGTAATGTGGGAAAATCTTCTGCTTAAGTCGGTCATGAATCGAAAAAGACATGATCACCCAAGCGTGTATCGCGTATGACACTGACTGATATTAAATGAATAAATATTTTGTGGTTAAAATTACCGAAAAGAACGAGTTTACAATTTAGTTTCGGTATCGAAATTTTATTCATCATTAAGTTATTAAAACAAATAAAGATAGATTAAGATTCGGATAAAACCGATCTGTAAGTAAGCAGTTGTCTAATTAATAAAGTGGGTTTGGGGAGTTCTGTCGTTAAATGACGTAATTACCACCGACACCAGTGATCCGCTTTCCAGCCCAGTAAAAAACAATGCTTCTTTTTTTATAATAATCACCCAATACAAAGCCACTCAACGTAGAGGGTTACTATGTGGACTTATATTAGCCTAGAAAACGACAAGCATTAGAAGTACAGAACTGAAACAGACTTTAGAAGGAACCGGAAACACACACCTAAACAGAAAACAAGGAAATCTTTACTCCTCTTCAAAAGATCGGGAAGGAGTCTGAACTGAACAATAGGTGAATCTATCTACTCCTATTAATTTTAAAAACAACAAATATCTGAAATCTTTTTTAATGCAAATAAGGAAAGATATGAAGTATTTTTTCTTAAAAACAAGTTTTATATATCAAATATAAGTAAAAGATAATGTATTTAATAAAGATGACAGGAGCTTTATATATCAAATATAAGTAAAAGATAATGTATTTAATAAAGATGACAGGCTCATTCTAAATGTCTGTTGAAAAAAATATTTTTTTTAAAATGAAATCTTGCGATCTTACTTCATCAGCCAGATAAAATGATTTCAGTAACTGACACACGGACGTTATTATCTCATTTTGTCAATACAAGGCTCAATAACTACGCAAGGTAGAGGATCACTGTTAAATTAGTAATGAGGTTTGTGAATGAGGTTTGTGATATAAAGGAAAGAGTCTGTGGTAGGAATTGAAAATTATGAGGATAAGGAGGATATATATCGATTGACTCTTGATATTTTTTTAAAATCGGTATCACCCCAAGCAAGTCAGTACAGCCACTAACAAGCAAGGAGTTATAGGGTGTGGAGGAATTAGGAGCAGAAACATTAGTAATGAGTAGAAAGAGAGACGAACAATCAGAAGGACAGTCTATAGCAATTGAAATTCTATTGAAGAGATTAAGATTGTAGTGTTCAGGGAAGCACCCATGTGGGAGTCTGTCCCACATAGTGAACGTTCCTGGCAGAAAGCTAAGAGGAACTCTTTTCTTACATTTGGAATAAGGAGGAAATGGGTGTGATTCGACTCCATGGAAATAACAGGGTTGTAAAAGTCTGAACTGGTGGAACTAAAGAATTCATCTTAACTTTTGCCGTGGAAATAGGCTAGCGATGTGGCGTCTGTGGGGAAAAGAGGCTGCAGAGTAGAGTCTTCCACCAGAAGATCCCGTAAACGAGACTGAACTCTATCAAAACTGGAAAGTGAAGATTGTGTAGCTCCAGTACAAATATTCAGCAAGACTCAATTTTGGTCTAATCTGACTTTAAAAATTATTTATCTTTGCAAAAGGATATCAGAAGGAGTTGTGTACTTTCTGGAGCGTCAGAATAAGACGATCATTTTTTTTTTCCATCTTCTTTAATAACGGATCGTATATCTGAATTCCACTTGAGGTCTGGCGTGAACATGAATTTAAATGCAAAGAATTTTCTGAATTCTTAAGTCTCCAATTCGTCGCCCATATCTTGGACAGTGTTCCTCTTGCTCAGAATCATGTATTCCATCTTAAAATTAATGCTCGCTCCTTTATTTTCACTTTCTTTTATTACTTTACAGTTGAGTTATCTGCAGTTTTTTTTTCTGTGTTTGCTATCAAGACGGTGTCATCTGCGCATTGTATACTGTGTCTGTCTAGATTAAATCCTAGTAGGATCTCTAGTTCTCATATGATCGCCTCAAAGATTATAAAGTTTCAATTTTCATGGTGATATAGAAACTTAAATTTTTGCCTAAAGTTTTCATTTATTTATCTTATCGAACTGCTGCCATTTTTACAGTGGCAATTCGAAACAAGCGCGTGATTTGTGAGGAGACATTTCGTATCGATAAATGCATAATTAATTGTTTCACTCTTTTCTCCCCATTGAAAAATTAGTTACATTATCAAAATAGCTTAATTAAATTTTAGGACAATGAACTTTGATATCATCCTAAGTAAAAGCCAAAAAAAACAAAAAAAAACGGGTTGGTGTAGGGATATCTAATATAATTTTTTTTTTTTTTTTCGTACTGCTCCGTTATTGCTCGCTCTGTTTTCACTGCGTCCAAATACACTACCCGGCCCATAGATTGAACCCACAATTACTAAATCCACAAACATTAGGCTGTTGTCATGTGACAGATAACTGAATAATTCTAAATATAAGAACTAGGCGAGATGTCTCTAGACATGGGAAGTGAGACGAAAAGATTTTATTCGAAGTTCCCTGTAAATTAGCCGGATCGATATATTCCCGATGAAGGTTGGAGAGCATAATGGCCGAAAGGTTATGACAACAACCACAAAGATGAGGACAATATTTCGCATATAGTGTAAATAATAACTCTTCATCCCAGAAATTGAGACAGTAATTTTTTTCTATTCAGAACAATTTGACCCAGTCTTCTTGGTTAGATGAATCGGTGTTGGGGCGATCTCTTTGAATTTCACGACCCCAAAGTATTTTATTTTATTTATTTTATGTATTTATTCATTTTAGAGTGGATGTGGGAGATGTAGGGAGTTGTAGTTCTTTTGTAAATAAAATGACACCAGAGATTGTGAAAAAAAAAGACTCATGTTCGTGGAAAGCATGAAAAACAGAATGCTTTTCTTTATTTAGATTACCCTGGGGGGGGGGGGGCTGCTTTTTGCTGTCTGCTGTTGGAGAGACGTTTCCTAGTAATTTTGGGGTACTGATTTCAAAATGAAATCATTTCTTGTTCTCTCACGTCAAGGTTTTTCACAAACTCAAATGTCAATTTTTCAACATTTCCAGTATTATCAACATTTCTAAGGACAGATTTCGCTTCAGCAGACCCCCCCCCCCACCGTGTATGGAGATTAACATAACTTTGAAAACAGTTTCTCTATATCATTTAAAGTAAATGCAACTACAAGAGTGAAAATAGATCATGATTTAAGTATCTTCGTTAATTAAAACGCATCAAACTTGAGCAATTTTCACTATTTTCAATCTAAGCTGTTTTAAATGTCATGATGACTGAAATGAAATAATAATAGTGATGACAGAAATGAAATAATGATGATGATGATTGAAATGAAATAATGATGATGATGATAGAAATGGCCTTCATGCAATGAAATGTTAAGCATTACACAATATTGTCGTCCTTGACATCATACACGCATCTCATATTTGTGGAATTATCTATATTTGTCTACAAATATACCAACACTGGGCTTAATTTAGTGTGATTATCATTGAAAACTTTGTTGAACCTTTAACTATTTCTTATGAAAATTGGTATTTTGAACGCACTCTTAATGTCATAATTGTGAGGTCACATAGTTCAAGGTTACTTTTTATTAAGCATGATCAAAGAAGTGTAGAAAGGACTTCAGGTATCTCCGTTCATTTGCGTAGTTTATAAGAGTTGATAATTCTGAGTGTTTTTCCCATGTGACAACTGACTTGAATATATATTTTGTATTTCAGATATAGGGTCAGTTGTGTAAGAAGAAATTATGTCTTTTGTTATATTTGTGTATGTTACACTTTAGCTAGGCAGCGAAACAAAATCATAGATATTGTAAAAAGATTTCTTTACCTTATATATCTGGCTTCAATTTTAAGACTATCTGCCCTCCGCTATTTGAACTCTACCACACTCGACTTGGATGATTTGACGCCACCAGAGTTCATGTCCTCTGTTGATGATAGTAGTGACAAGAATACGGAGATGAAGTATGGTAACCTGGAAGACGAGAACTATGAGGAACAGGAGGCTCTACCAAAACTTTTTACACAGGCAGAGTTAAATGATTTTTACTTTATGATCTAAATTTATCAAAGAAAGTCTCCCAGATGCCTGGGTCAAGTTTAAAAGAAAGCAACCTGCTTGCACTGGGAACCAAGTTCGCTTTTTATAGGCCTCAAGAGAATGATCTACTCCCATTCTTCAGTACGGATTTCATTTATTGCAATGATGTTCAATCTCTTAGCCGCGTAAGACAAGTAATAACTAAGCGGTACAAAAAAGAACAAGATATGATATGCTTAGATTATAGAACTAGAAAAATCTACTTCCTTGGGTTAAATATTTCAGTTGGAAATTTCATGAAAGTCACTCGATTCAACAGACATCTGAAGAAAGCCGGAGAGCACAAAGGCCAAAACAACGAAGATGAGAATATTAGTCCGAATATAAATAATTATAAATCTTCATCTCAGAAATTCAGGCTAAAAGAATGCACTCGATTTTTCAAACTGCTTAATAAATTCATGTATAGTCCACTTGGTAAAAGAAAAACTAACAATCACTTAGGTGAACAGAACATTAATAAATTCTCTGTAACATATATTTGCAAAGATAGATATCTAGATTTACATAGATATTTCGATAGATATTTCTACAACGTGTAGATAGGATTTACAACGTGTAGATAGTAATTCATTGTACATGCATGTCACACAAAATGTGACACAAGGTCGAGTTTAATTTGGAAGCCGTTCAAAAATTGCTCAAGCCAAATATTGGTACTTCTCCTTTTGAAGACACCTGAAGCGCCAGGTATTGACCCTAGTTTCTTCCCAAAAACAGGTATTGTCTAGTGGGGTGGCTCCCTGGATTTCGCGCCTATTTAATTGGCACCTCCAGGCCCGGCTGGACCAGGTAAAATTTAGATAGTTATTTCTTCAAAATGAACGTATTGCATATTTTATAAATATATGAATGTACTATTAACTGATAATAGAAGATGATGTTGTGCCATGCTACTAAACGCAAACATCCTTTGTGTTGAAAATCAGTATCCGGTGAACCAAGGACCAAGGAATTACTCAACAATCGCAACTTTGAAACAAGTCATAAATAAATATGAAGAGACTAAATAAAAACAGACTAATATACACAGATAGATATAAAGATAAGCAAAAAAAAAGTGCAGAGAAATACTTCGATGTAATGCAATGGTTCATCATATAGTCTTTGAGACGAATGCAAAAATAACGGTTTCGATTTTCACCGGTTGTTTCGCAATTATCCCGCCACACTAGAGTAAGATCGGTTTAGTAAAGATCAATAAAATCAGACTGAGCCTAGATATGATAAAACATGGAGAAATACCGAGGTATATATGACCAGCTTAAAATAGAGATGTCAACAGAGATAGAAAGATATGAACAAACTAAAACAGAAAAAGGCGGAAGTCGTCATTTCAGAAAAGTATTATTATTATTATTATTATTATTATTATTATTATTATTATTATTATTATTATTTATACAAAAGTCAGTTTCTCTTTCTTTCAAATTCACACACATTTAAACAGATACGGACGCAAATACACACCGAGGTGCTGCCATACACGCATGCGCAAAATACGCATACCTCCATTAGTGTCATAATACGCGCCGACTCACTCTTAAAACGGCCCCGACTACGAAAGACGTTAATTACAACCAGCATATCTGCATGTAATTTGTTCTACTTAGTATATAATTACGTGATAGTGTGGGTTCCTTGTATCATTGAAATGAATGATAACGTTATGGCTTCCTTGAGGTGACAATGACGATGAAGAAGCAAAACTCTTTTATTCCTTTTCTTCTTTGCGTATACAGCTAAAAAAAAAAAAAAAAGGCGCGCATCGTACACTTCTATCAGAAAATCTCGACAATTGTCTAACAAACGAAACAACATCAGAAATTAAGGTTATTAAGTTTAACATCCAACAGAAAATTATGATAAATAGATAGATGAAGATAACAGGCTGTGGTGGCTAAATATAAACATAGATAAAAAAAAAAATATATATATATATATATATGAAGTAATATCCGAACGTCTCTTGACTAGGATCTCCTAGTAGATTCCATAACTGATTTTAATCATGGGGGAGAGATAGTGGATTGTTCGGGAATGGATGAGTTCAACTTGAAAATCTGAGTTCGAGCTGAAGAATGTTCGCCAAAAGTCCATGAAGAATTTCAATGACATCAGATTTGCCGAACTTGACGCAAAATTTGATGCAGGCACGTTGCTCGATTCTGTCAGCCATCATAAGCATCACAGAGCCGTTCTAATACAACATTACAAAACCTTAAGAAATAATTGAACATTAGTAGATAGCACGGAGACTTCTGACACACTGACACAGCAGACTGGGCATTAAATGAGCGTTAGGTACACGCATATTTCTGTTGGACGGCACACTTACGGCATCTATACAATCCAGGACATTTCGATGAGATCTCGTATATTGGTACAGAGTTTTAAAGACAAAAAATGTAATTAATTATCATGGACTTAATCAATATATAATAATATACTAGATAGATAGATCGATATGAACAGAATGGGATAGATAGATAGATAGATAGATAGATAGATAGATAGATAGATAGATAGATAGATAGATAGATAGGAACAGACTGAGACAGAGAGAAAGAGATACATAGATATGAAGGAATTAAAAAGTGAGAGGTACATGCATAGATATGAAGAGATTAAGATAGATAGATAGATAGATAGATAGATAGATAGATAGATAGATAGATAGATATGAAGAGACTTAGATAGATAGATAGATAGATAGATAGATAGATAGATATGAAGAGACTTAGATAGATAGATAGATAGATAGATAGATAGATAGATAGATAGATAGATAGATAGATAGATTAGCGATAGTTATTATGATAACACTTCGTCAATTTTAGCACAAGACCAAATTTCGCACAAGACTAAACTACGATGGTTTTAGCACAAAACTAAAGTTTAACAACATTGACTATGTTGATGGCAGAAATTAAACCTAATGAAACTTTAGACAAGCAAGAAGAAAGGGTTAACTATTAACAGTAAGAAAACAGAATACATGCTTGTAAGCAAAAGATAAAGCCGAAGATCAAAACTACAGGGTGATCCAAAAGCCGTGTCACTCCGGCCTCTCTTCCAAACTGTAGGAGGTCGTGGCAGCCTTCTGAAATAGAAAATCATGTTATATAGGGGTGACAAGATTTTCGGGCCACTCTGTATATGTTGAAAACATCGATATCAAGTAATGACACGGATAATTTACTAACAGACGATAAAACATGTGATCGGAAAGCCCATAAGAATAGCGAAAGATGCTTTCCAGAATCTAAGCAATCTATTAAGACATAGAAGAGAATAATATCGTTAGAAAGAAAGAAAAGAGTTTTGAACTATTATGTCATATCTAATCCCCGTTTTGGAAGTAAATGTTAGTTTCCACAAAAACGAAGACGAGACCTTAAGCGACAGAGATGTAACTCTACGGACGGACGTCGTCAATTCTATGGACAAAACATGTGAACAAGAAAAATAGGAACTAGAAGGAAACTTATACTTACAATTAGAAAGAGACACAAAGCGTGGAAAGAAGATTTGGATAGACAAATGAGGCATAAAAAGAAAGAAAAGCTGGATTAAACAACTAAATTACTTATTGGGTTTGTGAGAATGGATGGCATAACAGGGACAAGCCATGTTAAAGAGGTAAGGGTTAGTTAGAGCAACAAAAGACAGGAAATTGTAGAGAGCCGTGATCGCCCACATATTGAAGAAGGCTTACGCCCACATCACCGATTCCCGCACCGAAGTTAAGCAATGTCGAACCTGTTCAGTACCTAGATGGGTGACCGCTTGGGAATACCAGGTGCTGTGAGCTTAGGTGTGTGGATGGTGTAATAGAAAACCGTTCGGAATTGTTAATCGGAGAGCCGAGTTCTAATTCCCTTTGGGTTCGTTATATACATTAATGCGTAAATGCCCTTTGGTAAACGTATGAATCCACCTCCTCTCCCTCCAGATGTTGGTTAATTTGTCAGACTTTTATCACTAAAATCGCAAAAAAATCTTACAGTTTAAAGCTATTTTCTGGCTTTAAATAACCTGTGAAGTGTTGATAAGCCGTAGAAAACGAATTGATCAGTAAATAAAACATCCTGAAGAGACATAACACATGGAAGTCGGAAAACAGTGATATGGTAACTATGGTTACATCTTATTAGAATATATAGAAGGCGTGCCAAGTAATTGAGAACACATTATACTATAAAGAAAAGCAAATATTTAAGAGAAAAATCAGTCTATTTTGTAATATAGACTATTATATATACATATGATATACAGTGTGCGTCAGATAATTGAGAACAAATTATAATAGAAAGAAAAGATATTCAATAGAAAAATAATCAGTATACTTTTTTTTAAAATTGTTTACTATTCCTTTTGTTCTATGTGTCGCGTCTCTTCAGGACGCAGACGATCATGGCTCTCCACAATTTCTTATCTCGTGTGAATTTAAGCAGTTTTTCTACCTTTGCTAAGACGTCTGTCCCTCATTCCGCCATCCATTCACATAAGCTCGTCAGGCAAGTGTCTCGCTGTCTTTCCCTGATTCCCTTGCCCTCAATATGCCCAGTGAGGGTTAAATTTTCCAAGCCCCCTTTCTTCATTCAGGTGTCTTTTCCTGATTCTGAATGTTTTTCCTAATGCGATTTTCTTTAAGACTTCCTAGATGCTTACTCACTCAGTATCCTTCTGTAGAACCAAATTCCTATTGCCTCTAGTTTTCTCTTCACCCGTGGGGAGATTGTCCTGCTTTCATTGACATATAAGAGGATGGATATCGCATAACAATCTAGAACTCTTCAGGGGCTTAACAGAAATGGGAACGCTTATTTTTTTCCGCTCCCAAACTTATTAAGAGCCCGCGTTTATTAATATCGTCTTTTAACCTTTAAATGATTTCCTGGCTCCCATTTTATTAAGACCTCGCGTTTATTATATACTGAGAAAAATTCAGACCCCGACCCAATTGTTAAGAAATCCCGCCTTCGTTGACAACTAAGCGTATAGCTTCGAGGATAAGTTCAATGTGGCCTGAGAAGCGAATGAGTACCTGGATCAGTTGGCTCTCATGCACATTGAAAGAACACCAGCCAACAAAATAACGATGAAGGTTACCGAATGGCGACATACGAACTCGTCTTCAACAATATGCCATCTGTAGAGTTTTCATAGTTGAATCAACAGAGCAGCTGGCAAAGGCTTCCTGATAGAAAGAATCTCGCCAAAAATATTCTTTATTTCTGGTTCAAGTTGTTTATTTAGGGCCACGAGATGAAAGAAAGGCTAGTCAAAAATGAATTATGGCTGACAGTGACCCGGTTCACACTCCTCTCTGGTCTTTTGAACAAGAGCAGAGGTTTATCCCTTGCTTCCTGTTTAGGATTGGGTTTCCGGTTCTTTCAAAAGTCTACTTCAGCTTTATACTCCTAACGCCCATCTCTTCCTACACTAATATAATTTCACAGAGTACCCTCTACTTTGAGGGACTCCTGGGCCTTGTATTAGGTGAATATTAGTTTTGAAAAAATCTAATAGAAAATTCAAGATAATATTACTACTAATACTACAAAATGAAAAGCAATACTTCATCTAACAAAAAAATCTAGTAATACTTTAAAATAGAAAAGCAAGCTAAATTAAGATGAAAGAAATCCTAGTCAAAATGGCTGTCAATGCTTCATCTAACAAAAAACATCCAAGTTAATATTACTACTAATAATTCAGGATAGAAAAGCAAGCGAAATTAAAATGAAAGGAATCCTAGTCAAGATGGCTGACAATGCTTCATCTAAGAAAAAAATCCAAGATAATATGAAAAATAATACTACTAAATGAAAAGCAACCGAAATTAAGATTACAGAAATACTGGTAAAAAGTTAATAAAATTAAGCATTAAAAAAAATTCAATTATGCAAAAAGTAAGTAAGATGAAAGAAATACATGTGAAAAAATTAATAATGGTTAAAATCAACTTCGCCTACAAGTATTTTTTATGGATTCTTTATTGGTGGATAAATGTCTCTGTGGTCTATATTGATTTTTCACTAGTATAGGATTCCATTTTCAACTTTCACCGCTATAAATATCGTTTTTATAGTTAAAGATTCACAACCAATTCAATTAAGTATATTAATGCCTCAGTTTATTTTCGATTAAAAGCAAATACTGTTTGCTGTTTTCATAACAACATAAATAAAACAAGAGAAAACTTTCTGAAAGCCATGACGAAATCAAAATCAAAAAGAAAACTGCGACTACGTAGTTGGACTCTAAAAGAATCGAATTACAAAAACACTAAAGGAAACTTTTTTGTCACATTGCAACAATCAATTTCATATAAGAATGAGAATTTTTAATTACAGTCGTCAATGTGTTCTCAATGCACAGACGCAAAAATTACGTCACTCGGATGTAATACAGTTTCATTTACCCCTCGCTTCAATTCTTCCAATTGCATCGACGTCATATTTGTTTTTAAGAAATCATGTCTGCCTCTCAAAAAGCAAGAATAAGAAAAGGTGTGTAGTCGAAAACAAACTGAGGGTCCTTTGTAATTACGCATGCAGTTGAGGTGGAATATCTTTCCAGGAAATCTGTTTTTATACTCGTAAATATTCTCCGCAATTAAATCGAGAAAGAATTACAAAAAAAAAAAAAAAAAAACTTAAATAGAATTGACAGCTAAAAGACTGGCGTTTGAAGAAATGACATTTCATTTACATTAATTTAAGCGGGAATTTTAATCTTATTTATTTTGCATGGAATCATATTTAAAATTAAGCATTTTAAGGGATTTTAAGCATTAAACATTCAAATTTCATGTACAATTTATTGATTGATTGATTTTTCTGTTTTAACAGCATCTCAATTAGATCAACCTCCTTCAAATAGGCTCGAGTAGTCTCTACTTTTATCTTCTTGATAAGGTCCTCTCGATTAGTTATGTCATTAAGTCACTGACGTATAGGGGCAAAGGTCACTACAACCGGTTAGAATATGTTTTACAGTATATGCCTTCTGACATGTTGTGCATTCAGCAAGGTGTTCATTTTTTAGGCGAAATGAGTGAGTGATATAGGCTATTCTGATTCTTCATAGGACGACTTCTTTTCTCTAAAAACAAGTCTGAGATCATAACGCCATTCTCGTTGAATGAATTTAATTTTCTATAGATGGATTGGTGATCGATGTAGGCATCTTTGATGGAGATTAATTCTTCATGGAATGCGATAGGGTTGGTTTGGGATTTATGGAACTCGCTAAGTTTTATTTGAACGTTTGGTTGTTCTTCTACTGTTCGTAGTGGATATTTCAACCGAGTTAATTTATCTATTTTCACTGAACAAGAACAGAAATTGAACCTACGTTCGCAAGTCACATTTGGCAATAGACGTGTCCTATACGAGTCATCTGGGTTAGAAACTTTAAACCTTATTTGTATTCAGAGTCCTTCATGCACTATAGAGAATATGTGAATACGTTCAAGTAGATATCTCCACAGATTCGTGACCTAAGGCTTAAAATGAATTTTTAAAAATAAAGTTTTAATTTCAATCTAATAGTTTAAATTTAATATTTCCAAGAAGCAAAATACTGCATTTCAAAACTAATTTAAATTAACTGAAAGGAGATTTTTTTAATTATTGAAATTGCTGATTTTAGCGCCATTTTTAGCCACCTTTCATCAGAATGTCATTCTCTTAATTAAAAAATCTTCCCAAAATAAAATATAATTTTTCTGAAACTTATCTGAATATTAACTAACTTAAAGTTTAATTAATCTGATTTGAAACAAATATTACTTAAGTTTAAAATATCACAGAAATGCATTTTAACCCGACAGTAGCTGTTTATTTAAGGTATTGACATGTTGACAGCTAGAATAATGGAAATTTATCTAATATTTTCTACGATGGATATAACTGTAAAAAATAATTAAGCAATGTAACGTGAGCGCATTTTTTATATAATTTTAAATACTCAGTAATCTTAAAAATTTATGGAAATATTCTGTATAATCTAATGTTTTTAAATTTACTATAGCTTATCGCTCTTATTGTCTGATAATGTTGATAATTTCGAACGTTCTAAAAAGCATCAATATATAATAATGATAATATTAATAATATAATAATGAAAAAACCCTTTGGCTTTTTGCCTTAATAGCATATTTTTTCATCATGCTTTTCTAATTTTTTAGCTAATCAATGGAGGTGCTTATTTTCAATAATATATTTATTGTAAAATATTGAACAAATATTTGAATGTCTCACTGTAGAGTAATGGTTAACAAGCTAATCTATCTGATCCTTATTTCCAATGTAAGGAATTTAACCCTGAAATGAACTTGTAGTTTGTGATTCATACAAGGAAATGCCATTGAATATAATGACGACTATGAGCTTTTGATGAAGAGTTCATCCGCGGTGATCCTAATATGTACTGGGTTCATCCGAAGAGACCAAGTAAAGCTTTATAATTTGTGTCGTTTTACAACATCAAAAGATCTACATTTGACCTAGAGTGTAACCTCAAAGGCACCAAGTGCAAAATCAGGCCTCAAAGTAAGTATATCAATGTAACGTTTCACTTTATTAAATTTTCATCTGCTGAAGCCTAAATAAAATTGAAATATGTTAATTCATAAACGCTTCCTGTTTATTCTTTTATATATATATATATATATATATATATATATATATATATATATATATATATAAGATGCTAAAAAGTTTTTTGATCGGACCGGGAATATGAGCAAGCCCTTGAACACACACACACACAGATATATATATATATATATATATATATATATATATATATATATATATATATATGTGTGTGTGTGTGTGTGTGTGTGTGTGTGTGTGTGTCACAATTATCTGTCCGCAGGTTCTTGTCTTTTTTCTGGCCGTCTGTCTATAATTCCACCCTTTTTTCCAAAACTATTTTCCAATCAATTACCCATCGCCGCCATTAATCCCAGCACTGCTTCGTTCCTCCGTCTCACGCGGCCCGCATTTTTTCCAATTTTAGTGCCGACTTCAGTTAACGCTATTAAAAAGAAGAGAAAACACTCATCTTGTGGTTGAAATATCACCATAAAGGCCCGATCAAATGGCAGACGCTTGAAGTAGCCGAAAAAAAAAAGATTGTAGCCTTTACCGATAGACACCATATGTTTTCCTCCATACCTGTACGTTTAAACGATGGATGGACTTCGGTCAAAAGAACGTAGGGGTCCTATAGGCGTAGTATTTAAGTAAGGTTTTGTCTTACAAGGTCTTTTACGTTATCCTCCTTCAAATCGATTTACCCATTTAACCACTTTTTCTGTTACTTTACCAATTTATCTTTCTCGCTTCAATAACTTTGTCCTCTGTCTCTCTCTATCTCTATCTATCAGTCTATCTATACATACACACACATACATTATATATATATATATATATATATATATATATATATATTGGTAAGCTGCTAGATTATGTAATTTAAATTGCGTATATTTTGGCAGCATGTTTTCATTAAGACATCACTAAATAATTTAGATAAGTTTTGCCTACTTATTTTTAATATGATCCTCTCATATTCACGGACAGGCTTTATAGTATCCTTATTAGATAAAAAGTTAATTACTATTATTAAGTTCGTATGCAAATTTAAGGACAGAATTATTTTGGAATTGTTTTGGGAGTTGATATATTTCATCCATATTCTTGACTGACATAAAGATATCATCGACATATCATTAGGTAGATGGAGGGATTTTAAATTTATTAAATATATTATTTTCCATCCAATTTAATCATTTGTAATGACTCTTCCTCACCAATTAAAGTATTTCAGAAAATCAACATTATAAATTTAAATGTTCCCTGGGAGATTGTATCTCCAATAGAAAAAATATTTATGTTGGTCACACTACAACTAGGTTGTCTCGGAGGTTGATTTTTCATTTGAATAATGCATGTAATATTTCTGAACATTTAAAACAATACGCCTGTCCATATTCGCAATTTAGGAAAATTCTTGTTGAAAATGCACGAAAATAATAAACATAAAATAAAAATCTTGAAGCTATCTATTTTAAAAAGTTGAAACCAACTATCAATAAAATTATTCATGAATACTGCATAAATGTTTTAAAAATATTTACAGGAAACAGTTTAAAAATATCTAAGTTTTAACTAATGACTTTAAATAGTTTTTCAAAAATAGATAATCTTAATAACTTAGTTATCTCCTTTGACGTTACTGAACGAGTATGCTTACATCATAAAGTTTATAAATCCTTGAAGCAATCGGGCGTCTAGCCACATTGATGAGATTTGATACAGCGAAACAGACTTGTATATGGAAGACTATATATATATATATATATATATATATATATATATATATATATATATATCAATTGGGTATATACTCTGAAGAGTAGCCGGAATTGCTGGAGAATCTATCTACGAAACTCTAGAGTCGAGGTGCTTTAGGTAACACTAATCAGCTAAGTGTCAAATTTTATATTTGTATTAATTATATATATATATATAATTGTATATTTATATATAGTGTATTTGTAGCAATAATTTTTTATATAAGTTTATTAAAAACGACTAACAAGGTACTGCGATTAAGCACTTTATGTATCGTATAAGTCTTTTCTTTTCTGAACATAAAGTGTGTAAAAACAGTCCAAATATTCTATATATCCAAGCTCTTCCGACTATTCTAGTAATCATTAGCAAGGCTATTTTTAACTGAATATAGTGATTTCTATATATGTGTATCCATAATGATAAAAAAAATTTTTTATTTTTCAAACATGCTCAGCACGTTGTGACCGTGTCCACAGTTCCTTGTGGCATATATATATATATATATATATATATATATAATAAACAATAAAATCCCAAATTACCTCGGAAATGCCCTATTTCGGCAGATATCGGTCGTCTGTCTTATCAACCTTGGTGTCGACTGAGCTCGTGTCTATACAGTTAGATGTGGGGGTGAGGAATACAATTTAACTGTGAAGGCTAAAAGTTTCAGTCACACGAAAGGCACGAGACAGGGGCCAGGAGATGGTGGAAGGTATTTGTTTTAAAGGGAAGAAGTTTTATAAAATTAAACCCGAATATTAACCTTATGACATTCATTTGGGGTTATATTAAGAATTAAATATTAATTTAAAATTAAAAGAGGAATAAAAAGGGGTTTAAAATAAATTTAAAGTATATAGATCAAAGGATGTAAGGGATTAATGTAGCTCTTTTTGTGGTTCAGTTTTAATATTTTATATTACAAGGATTTATTTGGATTATATACCAACAGATTTGTTACCTTTACTATATATATATAAATTGAAATTTTAAATAAAATCGTTTACCATCATTGTTAACTACCTGATAAGACGTTGTTTATTAAACATCGAAAGAAAATGTACAATTTTGTGGTAGTAACTTATATGTTCTAATGTAACAGTGGATTATATATATATATATATATATATATATATATAGGGTCATTTACTAATTTTAGCTTAGTGTCATACAAGACCCCCAATAGAGAGGCACTAAGTGAGAATCACGCTCACTACACTAATGAATTGTCGTCAAATTAAATTTATTTGAAATTATTTTTTCTATTCTTCTGTAACGGAAATATCATAAGTATGTTAGAAAATATTAATAATTCAACTTCAAAAAGATTACCGTATTTGACGACATAAAAAGACTTACCATTTTCCTCCCCCACCAAAAATGGCTAAAAAAAATCACCCTGTGTCTTAAAGGCTAATTATATCCCCAATGCTCACTGACATAAGCTATAATTTTACACCAATTAGTCACATCTACTTAATATGACTTCATAATGTTATTTACTAAAACGACATTATCATATTTCGAGCAGTTTTCTTTTTCAACCGGAAATATTGCATTATGGGCGTTTTCCACCAATTCGTACGTCATTCAGAGAATATATGCTGTACCAAACAATGTAAACTACTGAAGCGAAGGGATATTCTTCTATATACTGTGTCCCTTCAGGACGTGGTTGTTCATGGCTCTCCACAAGTTCCTATTTCTTGAATTAGGGTGTTGTGGAGTATTTTCACAGTGGAGGCTTGTATTTCTAATAAGTCGTACAAAACGTTAGGAACTTGGAAAATAATAGTCAATGACGCAGCAAATCTAGTTGTGATGGTTGGTACTTCAAATGTCCGAATCTCGACTGACGCGCTCAACACCGTTCAGTATTTATCGTTCCACCCACGAGGACCGAATATGGCACAAGGCCGGTTTTAATGTGGGTATCCCCGAGCCCGTAGGCCCGGCCATAAATATAGCCTTTGAACCTGCCTAGACGGGTTCAGGCCCTGTCTACCTCCCCGGACGAAACCTTGCCCTTCGGCAAAGCCTCGTCCGGGTTCTTCTCTGCTAACGCAGAGAGTTCGACAGAAGGCGCGCGCAGTCAGAGACCGCTCAACACCGTTCTGCCAGACTTGCCACTGCTACTCCTACTTATTATCTATGGGAGAGTCCATTACAATAGAATAGGTACTATGGCACAACATAGGGTTAGTAACGATTCTCTTTTTGCTATCCCTCCCCTTTGATGTTCTGCCATCATACACAAAAGCTTGTTAGATAAGTTATATGATTTTCCCTCTACCCCCTCTTAACTTGGATATGTCCTGTGAATGTCGAATTATCCAAGTCTTCTTTCTTCATTATGTGTCTCAGAAATTACATTTCTTTTTTCTGATTCTAAGTATGAGTAACCATTTTGTTTGCATTTTCCATAAAACTTCCTCATTACTTGCGTGCTCCGTCCATGGTATTCTCATTGTGCTTCTGTAGAACCACAGCTCCGTCGCCTAAAGTTTCCTCTTTATCTGTGAAGAGATTGTCCATCATTCACTCATATAGGATGATTAATATTTGCTATTCCAATGCACCTTCGGTCCTGTGTATCGCATTTTCCATCCACTGTTTATTTGTTTCAGCAATAAATGGTCAGCTTTCAATGAAAAAAAGCTTTACGTTCTGTAATGTCCTAAATTATGTCAGGTGGTTACTCTATGAGTCCTACAGATAACATGTAACTCAGTATTTTGGGAAAACGGTCTTGCCGAGAACGTTTCAACCCCCCGTCGTATGTACATACATTTTTCTGTACACACACACACACACACACACACACACAAACACACACACACACACACACATATATATATATATATATATATATATATATATATATAGTTTATGAAAAACTAGGTAATCCGTATGGGTAAACCTAAGGAGGATAAAATCCAGAGAGCTCAATGTAAGTTCAGAGCAAATAATTTAAATAAAAACAGACCACTTTAAGGTTCCATGTAATAAATTATTTCACCCCAGCCCTTTTAAAAGGACTGCGGATTATCAGACTTTACTTTCAAACAAAAAATGAAAAGAAAATTTGCACATTTTTGACGGGCCGTATTAAACATATGTAAATTAACGAAGTGAGGAAGTGAGTGGTGGAGAGAGAAGACATGAGTGAGTTAGTAGATATTGACACATTTAAACTTAACGGAAGTTATATATTGATATCGAAGGGGTAGAGAAGAAAAAGCCCATAGATAGAAAAAGAGGGAAGGAAGTTAAGAGAGAAGATGTCACTAATTTTCTTTGTAAAAAAAGGCTAGAAACAGACGCTGTTATTTTGCTTTACTTTGAAAGTGTTATTTTGGTTGTTCATAAAGATTATAACGTTTGATATAAATTTGAATGTCTCTAGACTGTCTAAAATAATTTAATTTGATGTTTGTTAGTGATTTAAAATTTTTTTTAAATTTTGGGGATTTTCTATGAAATAGTTGATTAGAAAAATATTCATAGAAAGTACATTAAAAGAATAAAATTTTATTTTAAAATATAAGTTTACTTCTAGTAATCTTTTTTTAATCTCTTTAAAAAAAATTTATTATTGATCATTAAGTTGACATCTCTATCCGTTTGAATTTTGTTTATGAATTTAACTCGTGACTGTTTCTAGATAGGTAATCTCTTTTACTTAAATTTTAGTTAAGTTAATATGGGGTAATATTTGAAGGTAATATTAAAAGATCTTGCTCTGTCATATACTGTATACACACCTATGCAAATATCACATATGCACACGTTCCTTTACATATTCAATCACTCATACAGGGCTGTGGTGAAATAATTTATTACATGGAACCTTAAAGTGGTCTGTTTTTTATTTAAATTATATATATATATATATATATATATATATATATATATATATATATATATATATATATTACACTGGCCAGACATGCAGCACACTCTCTCGTAGACTGACTTGTCACTTGTTGACATTTAGTACTTAAATACTTATGTAACTGTTACACATGATGTAATTTCCAGCGCTGTAAAAAGTGATAGGCTGTAGCCAACAAAATCTTATCTATCACGTTGACAAGACCCAATTATTGATAATGACCGAGGAAGTCTAAAGAATAAAACAGGACAAAACATGAACTTTGAACGCAATGGACAACATTTTATTCAATATTGGAAAAATACATGAAAAATTAAAAAATCCTCGTGGGTTGAATTTCACAAAACAATATATATATATATATATATATATATATATATATATATATCACATATAGTGTTGGTGTTAATAAAACAGTACTCGAGGTAATATAACAAAATTATTAAGTATATATTAATAAATATATATATATATATCCCTTATCGATAGTACGACTCGGAGTTTCGTGCACAATGCAGTACTCAGGTGCTGAGCATAGACTGACCGTTACGTAATTTAAATTTTTAAAAATATATCCGGTTACAACAATGTTGGCGCAGTTATATATTATACTGAGATTACAGTTTTTAATTGAAAAAATTATATTGCATTTAAAATAAACGGGATTTTTATACATGTAAAAAAAGAAATAAATATTTTAGCGTTGTGAATATTAATTTTTTATATTAAATATATTATTTTATATTACTTGTTCTTTAAAAAAGTAAACATAATTTACATTAAAAATAAACCGTAATTTACATTAAAAATTCATCTGCATCAATGCAATTAAGCAGATATTTATTGTTATGCCTGCATGTAATCATCAATTCATTTCTCTTGTTTAATAAGCGATGGTTATTTAAATGTTTTAAGATAACCAACTTTTCAACAAGGCATAAGTTACACCTATTTCTATTCCCGTTATAAGATTTGTCTCTTGCTATAATATTCCAGTTGATAACCGGTGAAGTACCATCATTCTTTAATTTAGCAGAAATGTTTAGAGAGAGTAGTGCTTTTTTATGGATTTTATATTACCTGAAGTCATTTGATGATGGTAAAAACGAAATTTCCAAGGGTTTTCAGTGGGACCAAAATAAAATTTAACATTTAACATTTCTTTTACATATATATACAAATCCTATCTGATCTCTGTTTACTCAGACAGGGAGACCTCCAACCAACAACATTTCTCGAAAGAGTAAGTCCCACTTTTTTGTTCCTTGCATCGTTGAAAAAAGAGCACGGACTTGTTCGAAAATTGCGACTTTAAAATTTATCTCTTATTGCTTCTTTTCAGTCAAAAGGTTTATATAAAATAAATATCAATTTTATTGACAATATTGCTGTAATTTTTCGCTTTGTATCTTTAAAATTTCATTAATCGGCGTATTTATTCTATACACGCACACACACATACATTATATATATATATATATATATATATATATATATATATATATATATATATATATATATATATATATATGAAAATGTTTCCTGGTCTGTTTTTTGGCTTGCTGTTCAAATCTATCGGCCAATCAACCTATGCCGACCAACTCAGGCTCGTGGCAATGGAATTCAAACCAGGAAGCGTAGGGAAAGACAGAAAGAAAGAAAATTCAAATAAAGATCTTATCACCTTTCTTTGATTGGATATCTCATAGATACGAGAAAGAGCAAATCACTTTACGGCCGACCGTAAAAGTCGTCTGTCCGTTCTTGTATTCACTGTCAATAAACGCGCTAGGTCTAATTTCACGCTGGGATTATATTTATAGAGTGTTTGCTTAAATAAAAGGTGTTCTCAGCTGGTGGGATAAAAATAAAGGTTTAGGAAAGATAATGATTTGTGTTCGACATTCTTTTGTGGGACTCTTTGTTCTGAAAAGATTTTATTTGTTTATTTCCGGGAGATTTAAGTGTGTCATTTTTTTTCATCTTTTCCCGCTTTATGTTCCGTTCTTTTATATTTCTTTTTGGTCACTTCTTTTTTTCTTTATTTTTAGTCACTTCTTTCTTTACTTCTTCCTTTCCTTCTTTCTTTCTTTCTTTCCTTCTTTTTCGTCACTTCTTTCTTTCTTTCCTTTTTTTTTTAGTCACTTTTGTCTTTCTTTTTACTTACTTTGTTCCTTCTTTCTTCTTAGTTAATTTTTTTTCTTTTTAGTCATTTCTTTCTTTCTTTTTAGCTATTTTTTCTTTTTCA
The DNA here is from genome assembly GCA_903632075.3 of Acanthosepion pharaonis. NCBI lineage: Eukaryota > Metazoa > Mollusca > Cephalopoda > Sepiida > Sepiidae > Acanthosepion > Acanthosepion pharaonis. The sequence continues at coordinate 2,410,838 of CAHIKZ030004620.1, read as the reverse complement.
TAACTTCTTTCTTTTTTCTTTTTCGTCACTTCTTTCTTTCTTTTAGGTATTTCTTTCTTTTTTAGTTACTTTCTTTCTTTCTTAGTTACTTTCTTTTTAGTTCTTTCTTTTTCTTTCTTTTAGTCACATTTTTCTTTTTTCTATCTTCCCTTCTTTTCTCTATTTTTCTTTTCTTTGTTCTGTCTTTCACTCTTTTATTCCTTCCCAATATTCTTCTGCGAGGCGCTATCCAAAAGTTCAGAAAATTTGAGCAGTGCCTGCAAATTGAATGTACTTCAGGATTTTTCCGTTACCTCTTGCAAGCAACCCAAGCTTAGATTAGATTTAGCACAAGACCACAAGTATGGGGCACACAGTGAGGATCGAATTCATTTCTCAGTAGTAATGGTCAAAGAGACGAGCTAACTCGCCATTACCCTACGTGGCTGAGATTATTATATTCATACTCAAAAAGATTAATGGAATGAGGTAATTTTGTTTATTGGCAAATTACCCAACTTTTTAGATAACAACTAACATACTCCTTTCTTTTTTGATAAGCAAAGCGAAAGAAAAGTAAGAAGATTGTGTTGCGCACAAAAAATAAAAAGCAAGTGATACGAGTTGATAAAATAAAAAGAAGAAATTTCAATAATTCACCTGTGGTTTTTCTTTCTTTTATTTTCTTTCTTTCTCCTACTCCTTCTTCTCCTACTCCTTCTTCTTCTTCTTCTTCTTCTTCTTATTATTATTATTATTATTATTATTATTATAGAGAGGATCATTCTTCTTTGAACTTCATGGACTGGCGCAACAGAATCACAAAGAAAAAACTGTTCCAAATAACAGAAAGGACATC
>CAHIKZ030004620.1:2350000-2405000 GCA_903632075.3 Acanthosepion pharaonis | reverse complement strand
GTAGTTGTAGTAGCACTGGTTGATCAGGTTTGAACTTCCAAACATCTATGCTGTCATGACTGCTATGGAGTTGTGGTTTGAAAGAAACTTCGAAAATATTGAATATACAGAATTCTCACTGATCAATATATTTAATGATAGGTCATGTGACAGGTTTTATGATAGGTTATGTGACAGGTTTTATGATAGGTCATGTGACAGGTTTTCCATTACATTCGAACTTATTAGCAGTAAAGCATTAAATGCAAATATTACGTTAAATGATGTGGCTACAGATCTTTCTGAAGAAGGGGATTGGGTACTGATAAAGTGTTTAATTGGGACTCTAGGCAATTTCATGTGATATTTTCTTTTAGGAATTCGCGCGTTTTTTGAACGTCATATCTACAGTTTCCTCTGAGGCGTTTTTTTTTAATCTACGTACCCACAAAAAAGCTGTGTCGAAAGGACTTTTTTTCTCTTGAAACCGCTATCATTGACTCCACTCCCTTGGCAATAGTTTTAAAAACTTTGTTTAGAATTTTAATAACAAAAATATACAAATTATTTAGCTGTTAGATTGTTTATTTACAAGACAGATTTTATATTTACAAGATTAAAAAAATATGTTAATATCCAAATTAATTGGCAATTATTTGATGTTTTGTCAACCATTCCAACCAACACAATTCGCCGGCTTTACCGATTACTTTGGTCAAGATGCTTAGTGTCCACTTTTCATTTAAGATTTCTTCATCAGCCATCACTTGGTTGACAACAGATAATCTGCAGATTTCCTAGGCATGCTTCAAATGTTTAGAAAATTAACAACGATTTTAAAAATTTCAAATCCTATAATTGCTGGAGTTTCAAAATTTGAATTTCTTTTATTAATTAGTCATCCTTGATCCTAAATCATGATTATTAAAAAAAGGAAATTAAAAAAGAAGAATTATTCTGAGATAAAAAAAAATAATCTTAGAAGAAAATGTATAAAGTGAAGAAATTTTAAATTTTCTTGTTCTGTAGTTCAGACTTTTTTTTTTAAATTTATGAACAAAAATTATTTTTATATTTATTTATAAAATGTAAATAAATTGTTGTTGCTTCACATATTTTTATAATGCTGCAAATTTTTATAAAATTTTTAATAAAAAATATTGTTTTCATATTTATTTCTTTATGAAATGGTAAATAATAAATCTTTATAAAATGGCAAATAATAAATATTGTATTGTACTTGGTTCACCTATTTTATAATTTTGTAAAATCCTGAAAATGGTAAATCCGTAATAATCACAGCACAATTACGACGCCAAATATGACACCACCCTTCTCCGTCCGTAGCAACCCAATGTACCTTTATAACAGTTTACGGACCCCAATCACGATTGATATTGAACACCATCGCCATATTCTTGTATAGACGTATAGATTTCCGACATTACGTTAGAGTTCCTGCCGGCACTGAAATTGTTATGAATCTCACAACAGAACTGAATTCCTCCGTGGCACCATGGTAACTATTTTCTCCACGGTCCGAGGCTGAAGGGGGGGGGTTCTCGGATGGAATTTACAGATGTGAGAGAAAACGCCCAAAAAATCACAAACACCGTTCTCAAGCAAAACTACATGTTTATTACGATGATATATGCATATGTATATGAATGTGTATGTAACGTTGTTAACTTTACTCGAGTGAAGGACGACTTGTGGCAGTGATATTACTTCGATACTATACTTCAAATAGTAGTCCTCGGTGGGAACATATAGAAAGAAGTTAACTCTCTAATTGCTAAAAGCTCTTTGTCTGCTTATTCGTCGAGAGCTTGGCGTGGAACTTAACTGCAGCCAACGTGACACCGGAACGACGAAACTAAGACAAAGCGTTTTGGTTGTCTAATTTTATTTCATTTTTTTTAATCGAAATCACCCCAAGTAAGACAGTAATTCCACTAAAATACAAGTGGTTACAGGGGGTGGAAGAATTAGGAACAGAAACATTAATGGTGAGCAGAAAGAGAAGAAAGTAATCAGATGGACAGTAGATAACGATTGACATTGCATTTAAATTTTTGAAGATTAAAGTTGGCTGGAAAGCATGGCGCTGGAAGAGATTTTCACAAGCGAGAAAAGAAACTGTTAGCATAGACGGCTACATCTAGTGAGCTCAACTGTAAATTGGTGAGAACTCGTTGCCAATCTAGTAATGCGCTTAAATTCATGAAGTCTAAGTCCCATAACGAAGAGCGATATTTATTCTGATTTGTACCGAAATGCGGCACAAGGCCAAAATGGGGAATAGGAAAAAAGTACTGTCTTCTTCTGTCTTAATTTTAAACTTGGCTAGCCACAAAAACTGACCCAAACATACAACAATATTCTTTACACTATAACAACGTCTTCTTACTTACCTTTCTTACTACATCCACCATAATACCTCATTGTCTCTATGAAATCCTTAACTAGTCTCCATATGTACAAGTCATTGCCTGTGCGGAGAAGGGAATAAAACAACAAATTTAAAAATCTAACTCCAATGAATATTTACAAAAATGTACAAAACTATTTACAAGAAAATAAACAAAATAACGAAGACCTCATCCGAACAATTACCATAAAAGTATTTATAGAAAAGGCACAGAATGGCAACCTTACGGCGATGGGAAAATAACTGTTTTTTGTTTTATTTTTTGTTGTTTTTGCGGTATGAAGTTTAAACTTTGCCGAAAATTGTTTTATAAAAGTAAGTTTTTTTTTTAGTTAAAAGTCTTTCAAATTTTGTACTTTTTCTTTGTTTATTTTTACCTAAAATGAATTGTTTTTAAGTTTCTGCTCATAAAGAAGATAATTGCATTAAATTTTCTACATTCCTCGCATCCCAAACGATTACCATTTCTCAAAATTTCCAAGTGCCCCTTTACCAATTCTCTATATTTATACCTTTTCTATATTTAAACCTTATCTATAAGAAAGTTATAAGAAAGCTATAGTAAGACTTTGTCTCTAATTTGTTACGGATTTCGTAAATTTCAGGGACTGAAATGTGTTTAAAAATTGTAATTTTTTCATACAATGAATAAATCATTTTGAACTCCAATATCCGATAATAGAAGAAATAAACATTATTATTGTGTTTGGCCTGTCTATGGCGTTTGAGTAAGCATTAGCCAACCAAATGCAACAATTTCGCAGATAATAACTAAATGATATTTTTAACCATTTTGTGACAAAAAAGAATAGTCTCAGAAGTCATCAAATAATATCAAAACTTCAAACAATTTTTCTGTTCATTGTGCTTTATTAAAAGCATTAATTAAATAGCAAGACGGACTAAGTTCACTCACTTTGGTTGGCAACGAATCTAGACGAAAAATGATTAAAAACTATCAAAAAATCAATAGTAAACCACTTCACCATCTACCCAAGAGCAGTTATGGCAATTCATAGATATTAAAAAGGAAGATGTGGAGATCCATGACCGCCTACATCCCGAAACTATATTGCACTTTGAGTTGGGATACTGGTTTAATAATTACTATAACACATAGCACTGAAACCAAACAGCGTTTCTGATATGTCTTTTCTGTCTTTCATCACAATAAAATGAATTAGTCCCTTAAGAAGAATTGGCAAAGGCTAACGTTCATGCTAGATGATTAACTAAGGAATCATTGAACGACCAGAATTATATGATTTCTTTTGCTGCAACAAATAATCTTTAGTTAATCTGCTTACGGAATCCACATATTGGAAAATTACAATGATGTAAAACTCAATGTATTTTCGTTGTTTTGTTTTAGAATAATTTTCAACTTTTGTTTTCAGGCGAATAACGTGTAATGAAAGAATTGGCTATCTTTTCTGTCTTTCTTTTATCTCTCTCTCTCTCTCTCTCTCTCTCTCTATCTATCTATCTATCTATCTATCTATCTATCTATCTATCTATCTATATATATATATATATATATATATATATATATATATATATAGTTAGTTTATGCAAATTTAGGTAATCCGTATGGGTAGACCTGAGGAGGATGATATCCAGAGAGCTCAATGTAAAATTCAGAGCAGATATGTTTGAATAAAAGACAGACCACGTTAAGATTCCATGTAATAAGCTATTTCACCATAACCCCTTTAACAGGGTTCTGGATCATCAGACTTTACTTCCAAAAGCTAAAATGAAAAATGAAAAGAAATTCACACGTTTTTTACGGACCTCATCAAGTATACGCAAAGTTAACGAAGTGAGGAAGTGAGGTGGGAGAGAGGATATGAGTGTGTCATATGTATCATTTTAGTTTCCTATTTTAACCCCAGTGTGTCGGCTGGATGTTGCTCAAATTTAACGCGTCTCGTCTCTAGATAAAGGTGGCTAAGGGGGGAATGATAAGAACGACATTAAAGGAAGACGTTACCATAACCCCAATAAATTACACGACAGGTTTCATTCAAATTCTTAGACGCTGTCAGTTCGCGTTACTTTAACGTGCATATTTGGGAGGTTAAGGTTTGATAAATATCTAAATTTTAAACCAATCTACGAAGAAATTAATTTGAAAAATTTCACCGAATTTCAAATTAATTTCTTCTTTAAAATTTAGATATTTACCAAACCTTAACCTCTGGTAAAAAAAATGCAATGATAACAGCAAAAAATTGCAATATGAGCACTGGTAAAAATGGTTGCTGAGACATTAGGTTTATAATAACCAGAAATTCATTTACAGATGTCCTCAAGGATAAAGTGGATAAAGGCGTTGGTTAGATCCAGTGACAGGACCCAAAGATTGTGAGTTCAATACCCGGTTAAGGCAGTGGAGAACTTTCAGAGGGAAATTAACACGAGATAACTGATAACTGACATCCATTAAACATGTGAGCGAAATAAAGGGTTCAGTTCGACATTCCAACGAAGAAGTCTGGAACGTGCAACCGCCGAAACGTTGAAAAGTTCCGAATAGTGTATATAATACATCATCTCAGAAATATAGACACGTACACATTTTACATATATATATATATATATATATATGGACAATGACTTGATATAAAAACAATGACTTGATACTACAAAATTTGATTATCGCCTCAAATAGATGTAAACATCTGAATACTAAAAATGGAGATACCTTAGGAACCTTGCCGCTAACCTTTCATCAGAGAAAAATCGTTATCGAAACAGTTACTAATTATTTTTTACAGGAACAACGAAATACACTTTAAGGGACTAAATAACAGAACAGAACTGATGCGTTTGTTTTTTTATATATATATATATATATATATATATATATATATATATATATATATATATATATATAGTTGCGGATAGAATTATTCACCCCCACTTCCATAATTACAAATAAAGCTGTAATACTTGTAATTTTCATGGAAATTTTATGTGTATTTTTCATAAATGATTAAATAATGCATTTGAGAGAATATGCAGTGATGCCCACAACAAAACTTTTATTTTAATGTCAAACAATAATACAAAAAACACCAAAAAACATTTAACATAGGACAAGATTATTGGCCCTCTTTCCTCAATAATCAAATTTGCAACTTTTATTCTTGATTATTATCTTTAAATTCCTTACAAGATCACTACGCACACTGATAGGAATTTTGCTCCCTTCTTCCTTGTCAATTGTTTCTAGTTCCTCCAATTTCCAAGGATTTCTTTTTCTTACATTTTCTTCAAATATGGCCATAAATTTTTAATGGGATTTAGGTCAGGACTTTGTGCAAAATAGGCCAATACCTTAATTTTGATGTCATCTAAATATTTTGCAACAATATGTGTTGTGTGCTTTTGGTCATTGTCATTTTGAAACGTCCAGTGACGCCCAAAAGACAACTTTGGTACACTTTGTTTTATATTATTTTTAAGAATAGCCAAATACCGCTCTTTATCCATGATACCCTCTCTTTTCATTAGTTCTCCTGGTCCAGAAGAAGCAAACCATCCCCAGAGCAGAATGTACCCACCACCGTGATTAATTGTAGGGTGGGTACTTTTTTTAGTTTGTGAGCTTCATTCACTTTCCTCCATGCATAACAGGGGGTCATGTGATGAAATAATTCAAGTTTTGTTTCATCTGACCATAAAACAGAGTTCCAGTATTTACTCCAATGTTAGAGACGGTTTCTAAAATAAACTAATCTGTATGTTAGATGTTTGGCCTTAAACAAGGGAGTTTTCTTTGGACGACAAGTTCGAAGTCCTGCTCGACGAAAGCATCTAGTGATTGTCTTCATTGATACATTCAGCCTTGATTTCTTTACATCATTGACAATCTCCTTTGTCTTTAAGTGAGGATTCTTGGACACATCTCGAACATTTTTCCTTTCCATTCTCTCAGAAATTAATCGTATTCTGCCAGTCTTTAATTTATTCTCGTTGTGCTTCTTGCTCATTCTACGAATTGTCAATCTTGGAATATTTAAATGGTTGGAAAGTGTTATATATTCATCACATTGTTTTTACGCATCAACTATCTTCATTCAGAGCTTCTTTTCACGTTCAGCCGCCTTCGCCATGGTTGCAGAACGAATGAATTATCGCGATGCATGTCACTCACATATTGTCTTCTTCATTACCTTTTAGAATTTTATAGAATCAGGTCAATACTATTTCATTTTCAAAGGCTGTTTATATTAAATGGCAAATTAAGAAAGAAAAATATTACAATTGCCATAGAACAATATTATTTCATAATTTCCATAAGTGTGAGGGGGGAGATAATTTGGAACTGCACCAATTTTTAGAAAAATCTATAACTATGAATATAGTAGATCGAAACTTCTAAAAATTTCACGAATTATTCAAAACTAAATATGGAATCAAGTATTTATGGTAAATTCATTAATTACTTGGAAATAATCGCATTTCCTTAAAAAAGATGCAAATATTCAGTGGTGACGAATAATTCTGTCCACAACTGTATACATATATAAATATATAAGACAAATAAAATTTGTCATTTAGTTGATGGAGATTATAATCAGCACCTCGACATTAGAATTTCGTAGACAAATTTTTCCGTAAATGTTCAGTCCACTCATCAGGAGATTACGACAATTGACTGCTGATTTTCTCATTTTAATCTTTATACTAAGTTTGATTTAATTAATTTATGCACTAGTTGAGATGCTTTTATTATTAGTGTTAGGTTAATATTTTTCTCTTAGTGAGTGTGTATGCGTGCGCGTGTGCATGAGTGTATGCGTCAAGCGTTATGTTTCTTTCTCATTTTCATATCCTTTTCTTATCTCCTTACATTGTTTCTCTGTTCCTTTTCTTTCTTTTTCCATTCTGAGTGTCAAGGATAATATAACAATGTGGATTTTTAGTAAACTTAGATATTTCTTTACTGAAGCTTTTATATCAGTGGTGACTCTGGCTCATCAAAGTTACTTGGGCTTAGTAAAATCTTCTGAACAAAACCTAGCAAGCATACAATTTAGGAGAACTTCATCAATAGAAAAATAAAAGCGTCTAATTCAAATTAGTAGGATGTGACACAACGTCGTTTTTAATGTGGCTGCCAACGACCAATGAAAAAAAGTGTCCATTCCGAGCGACCATTGTCACTCTGACATCGATATTCCATTCTTTCAGTGCAATGAGTAAGGTGTTGCCGGATGAACAGGGCATTCCTCACAAATTTAAGAAAAAGAGAGAATAAATAATACATTTTGACTGTAGCCAGAAGGTTGGGCAACAATGAGATATTTACCCACCTCTTCAAAATGGTAGAATGTGACATCAAGTCATTTTCAATGTAGGGTGCTTGTAAGCGTATAAAAATTGCCCATTCCCCTTGCACACTTTCATACTGGCGTTAGTATCCACCAACCCTCTTACTTTAGTGAAAGGAGGGAGGTACTACCACAAAATTGGGATCTCCGGGATCAAACATCCCTCAAAGCTTTTTCCGTGAGCTGCCAGAAGGCAGGATCACGGCATAGATATGAAGAACAGCTATCACACTTTGATCCCACCTTGAAGGTCGGATAAAGGCACACTGGCCGTAGACAAAGCGGGTAATTACTCTGCTCGTCCATATTTAAGTAATACCGTCTTTTATATCGATGACTTGGTTAATAAGTAAGTAAATGAAATTTTAAAATCTTATAATCTGCATGTAAGGGTGGTGAAGACATCGTTAAAAAAAGTTTTTTGAAGTTTGAATGCGAAAACATATCAGTTAGAATTTGAGTTTTAACTGTTCGAAACTTTAAAGATCAACTTTTAAATCAAAACACTTTACGACTGAAGAAGTACTCGAATGAGCGTGATCATTTTTCCCTTTCTTTATTAAAAAAAAAAAAAAGCGTGTTGAAAAAGATTTTGTTGAAAAGAAGAACTGTATCAAGAACAAAACTCCCTAAATTTTCAAACCTTTTCATCTCCTCAGATGAAAGTAATTTTGGTGGGATTTAAAGTATTTCTTTAAAAAAAAAAAATAAATAAATAAAGAGTTCGGACAGTCTGTTCTTTGTTTTTATTTAAACACAAATCCCCCCCGCCCCCGTTAACTCAGTTAACGGGCCATCTGCACTTATAGATTAAAATTAAATTACTTTTCAGTGACAAAATCTGAGTCGAGCGCTTCGGAAATAAAATTATGTACGGCTTAGCGAATATACAGTGGCGTTACGCGATATTATGTCAAATCGACTGCAGACGTCCAGCCTTTTGAAGTTCGTCTGGTGACCGTACTTGTCCAGGAAGCAATACAATGTTCTTACGTCAGGCCGCTACTTACCTTGTCTATTGTGAAAGCGTCTGATGGTCGGCAAGTGTCGGCCGAAAGGGGATCCACGCCTAAATGAAAAACAAGAAAGAACAGGGTGGATACATTTTAATCTGGGTGCCGAGAAGAATCGAAAGGTGAGTACCCGACTGATGCCTGCACAGTATTTTTAAGAGGGTACGCTGTCGGGTAAGTTGTTAAGGACCATGTCGGGTTGAGGAAGGGTGCCAAGAGGTAGCTGGCACAAGAAATATGAAAACACAACGAAGAATTCTTTGATTTTGGCTAAATGATCAAACAGAGCAGGTCTACAAGTGCGTCTATCCATGTATGCAGATTAATACTCTAGTGCTTGCCTGTGTCACATTTCATATTCTTGTGCGTACATATGTGTGTGTGTACGTGTACATGTATGTATATATATGTATATATATATATATATATTTATATATATATATATATATATATATATATACATATATATATGCATATGAATATATATGTATACATAATATATGTACACACATACATACACACACAAACACATATATATATATATAAATATATATATATATATTGATAATATTAGTGGTCAATATATATATATATATATATATATATATATATATATATATATATATATAAATTCCCAAGAGGATAGAATCCAGGTAGAACTCAATAAATTTGTATTTGTAGGTCTGATAAATTGGATCGTGATTACGATTCCAATGTAATAAATTATAACCATGGAATATTAGTGTTTGAGCCTTTTATATGCGTATATATGCATATGTGTATATATTCATAAATGTGTAGATATGACTGTATGTATGTATGTATGTATGTATATATATTTTTTTCCGATATAGTCGTGAAACCCCTTTTACGCAAGACGTCATTTACAGGGTATGTGTATATTTGAATATTTGCGATTCATAAAGATGCGAGGATGTAGCCCACAAAATCTTTTCTACCATAATGGCAAAAAAACAGTCCTTGATAATGATTGAGACGTTTTAATTACGGGTGAGAGAGGAAGAAAGAGAGAGAGAGGAAGAAAGAGAGAGAGAAAATAAGATACGAAAAATGAACTTTGGACAGTTTGTCCACAACTTTGATCCGAAAATTGAGAAAATAAAAGAAAAAAATTAAATTGTCAATCTTGTCGGTTGAATTATCGCCTATGCTGGTACGTATCCACATTTTGTGAACGTTTTTACACATACACACACTAACACGCGCACCCCCCCCACACACACACACACACACACACATATATATATATTAGGGACCTCCACAAAAAATGCGATACCTAAGGTACTTTTAAAATTTTTGTTTAAATCCAAATTAATAGATTAACTTTAATATTTCCAATAAGCAAAATTATTTGCTGCATTTGAGAGGGAATTTAAATTAGTTGGAATCATTTTTATGAAATAATATTACATGATGACTACAGCGTAAACGCCTTTTTATATATATATATATATATATATATATATATATATATATATATATATATATATATATATATATATATTACACAACTACACAATAGTTTTAACAAATTTAAATATTTTAAGCATTCTAATATTTTATTGAATTTTAGGTACTTTTGCTTTATAATCTTACGAAGAAATGTTTCAAAAATGATTCCATTAATTTCTAAATAAGTCCAAATAGTGTCATTAAAATCCAACAATTATCTAGATTTTGCAAGAATTTCCAAATCAATGTTTTTCATCGCAAAAAGACCTTCAGATTTCCCCTACAATGCCAGAAAAAATGTTGATGCCAGAAAAAAAGTTGATGCCAGAAAATAGAAAATCTCTAAGTTTTTAAAATGTTAAAAAATTTACATAAAAAATACTTTGATTTTTCCTCTTAATAAAAACACAAATGATTTGACGTGCATTCATTTTTATAATGTATCTTCTTTTTTTTTTGAGAATTTTTGGAGATATCTATTGTTTAAAATTTGGTAACTTTCTGGAGGAAGATAGAGCATTTGCTGATAGAGACAGTTTGGAAATAGAAATTTACACTTCATATATATATATATATATATATATATATATATATATATATATATTGCATTGCTCATGTGTATAATTAATAATATTGGCTATATCTATGTATTTGGAAATAGAAATTTCATCTTATTTTGGGTCTTGTATGGAAATCAATGTGTGTGTGTGTTTACAAACAAAAGCACTTGTACATGCGTACAAACTTATGTTCACCCGTGTACGTGGACTTATAATTCCTTAGTATATATATATATATATATATATATATATATATATATATATACGCATATAACGAAACTAAATGATGTCTAATACATCATGTAGTTTCGTTATACGCGTAGTGTGAGTAAGAGCTCTCTCTCTCTCTCTCTCTCTCTCTATATATATATATATGTGTGTGTGTGTGTGTGTGAGAGAGAGAGAGAGAGAGAGTGTGTGCGTATATGTGTGTGTGCGTGTGTATATAGAAAGAAAGATGGTGAAAAGGTGAGATTGCATTCGCGCGGGTGTGTGTGTGTGCGTGTGCACTTATATACAATTGTTCATGCAGATGTATCCGTCCGTGTGCATTTAGCTCCAGCCAGCAGACCCACCCACCATACTTCTGCCCAGCTCTCTTTTTTAGCAGCTCCCTCACCAATACATTTTAACGCCACCGATGACGAAGGTAGTGATGCTGATGACGATGTCGATGATGGCGATGTTGATGATGATGACAGTCGTGTAGGGGTGGGGTATCGACTAAAAAGTACCGACGTTCACTCTTTCTGGATGGCACTCTTTGCTCAGACAAGGTCCACGTCGATAAGTGTCGCTGATTGGTCAATTTTTCAGCCACAGATGCAATTTTTTTAATTTATTTACTTATTTCTAAATTGATTTATTTAAATTTGCCATTTACTTATATTCATTTATTGGTAAAGCGCAAAAAGTGCTTCGTCATTTTAAAAGAATTTTGTTATTTATACTTAAGGACAAAGTCAAAGGACGTCCAACCTTTCAAGAAAAATTTAGAAGAGGATAAAAAAAAAGGGGACGACAAAGCGGTAAAGAGATATCGTGAAGAATTGTGTGAATGCAATAGATAAAAATATAGTAAAGTTAAGCAACATCGAGCCTGGTAGGCGTCAGCTTTGGAATACCATGTGCTGTGAGATTGTGAGTGCGGGTGGTGTAATGGATAACGGCTCATAGTAAGAAATAGGACAGCCGAGGTCAAATTCATGTCGGGTTCGTTACATTCCGACTGGTGTCTGTTGTATTATTTTATGCCGAGACTTCCCATATATATATATATATATATATATATATATATATATATATATATATATATATATATATATATATATATAATACGCGATTGATTCCAGCAATAAACCCGTTATTAGAGTCAAAATTTCTTTCTCAGAACAAAACGCGTTATTTAGCCTATCAGGCCGAGTGGTTGAAAATTATTATGTACTCGAGCAACAGTGGATTGCCCCACCCCAAGCATTACCTCTCGAGATATAGCCAGGGTGATTATTTGGTGCCTGAGTTGTTCTCAAAAGGGGATGCGTCGAGAGAGCTTGAGCAATTTTTGTCCCTAGTCGACGTACGCGTGTGCTACCAACCCACTTTAAACACGATCTTGTGTAATTTTCCACTTAACTAGACATGCGGTTAAATAATTACTTAGAAGTATTTCTATTTTGTCATTCACTTACCCACGAATGTGTAAGTGTATGTGTAAGTGCGTGTGTGTGTTTGTATGTGCAACGATGAATAAGTACTTTTAGAAGAAGAGCTGTGATGTCTTAACTCAGCCAATTATAAAACTAAGCGCAAAAGCCATTTTAACAATCATTAGCTGAACAGATAGGTCACGAGAGTTGCCCACCTGTAAGGGGCAGCTCTCTCCAACCCCAGCTCATTAATAGCACCCGGCCACATACGAGCTTCGTTCCGGTTGGCATATTTCAGGTGTCACCTGAACCCACACACCAATTAATGGCGGCAATTGCACTCGCCATTTTAGCCTATTCCACCACACCCCGCGTGCAGAGACAATTGTTGATAGTTCAATATTGTAAAATAAACACGGAGCGATTTTGCTCTCTCTCTCTCTCTCTCTCTATATATATATATATATATATATATTCCAGTTCCTCCTTTCTCTCTCTCCTACTATCCCTCTTCCCCCTCTCTCTCTTTCTCTGTCTCGCCCCCTACTTTTATTCATTATTTCTGTGTAATTTGTGTTAAGTCTCATGTAATAATAAAATTTGGCGGTCGCTTTTCCCTTCATTTGATTTATGAGGATGTACTGAAACTAAGAAGCCTTTTTTTTGTTCCAAAACTCTGTTGTTTAGTTAGATTTTTGGAAATCAGTTGGGCCGATTATTTTTCAGCACTTTCTTGTTGTTTGGCAATAGATAAACAATTTATGAAGATTTTCAAAGTATGAACAAAATGAAAATTAGAAATAGACTGTTCAAATGTAATAGCAATCCTGTATAGCAGTTTTACTCACAGATGTAGAAAAGATTTGAGACAACATAGTCGTGAATACTATTGGCGGAGCATGTGAATAACAAGGAAGTTTTAAGGTAAGTGAAAACAAAAAGAACACTTATACTTAGAAGCAGAAAGATACAGTTGAAGTTTCTGGAACACCTGATGAGGAAGGAGAGCTTGGAGAAATTGACACTCACAGGGCATGTTGAAAGCAAGAAGGAAAAGGGGAAACATCGAGTAACCTACCTAACAAGCGTGTGTAAATGCATGGCAGAACAGGAAGTTGAAGGGATAGTAAAATTACTAATAGCTACAAAGGATAGGAAGTTGTGGAGAGTCATGCGCACTTACCTCATAAAGGGACACATCACATAAAAGGAAAAGAATTATATTGATTCAAAAGTCCCCAGCATTATTTTTTAACGAATATTTTATTCCTATGAATTCATAACATCATTATTCTGTATTTTATGAAAGTATTTTAACCAAATATTTATTCATTTACAACGTCTTTAAGATGAATTCCCTATATCTACTGTTAATGTTTTTCTAGCATTTTCTTGATTTCATTGCTGGGTTTTAGCATAAAGCTATTATTTTTAATCCAAGCTACTTAACTTTAACGATTGGTGGATATCTCTATTTAAAGGTTCGAATTCCGGTTGGGATCATTACATTCACTTTCGCACAAAAAAAATCAAGAGAAAAGTATGGTGTTTTTCTAAGCGTGAGTTTTTCTTAAATGTTAGACAAGGCTGAAAGTCTGGGGTACCCAATGAGGATCAAATTCACTATTCAGTCGTAATTGATCGAGGGAGAAAAGCTTGCTAACCATTACACAACGTCGAAGTGCCCGATGTCGGGAAAGATATAAATTCATCTCCTCACAGGAAATAACAGAACAGAATGAACTCCCTAGCCAGGGGAGCAAATACTTGAACTGTAACTAAAGTAGGGATCTCAGAAAAAAAAAAGACACCTAATGTTTAAAAGGATTTTTTTAAGTGAAAAATCTTTCTTGAGGTTTTTATTTTAGTTTTAATTTCAAGATAATAGATTAAATTTCATATTTACAACAATCAAATATTTTGCTGTATTTCAAAAACTAATTTAATTTGACTTGAGGTTTGGAGATTTTTGTATGTTGCTAAACGCGCGTCCCTTTTTTAGTCGTCATTCATCGCAATGTAATTCTCTTTATTAAAAATCTTCCAAAAATAAAATATACTTTTCTGGAACTTTATTTGAGGAATATTAACTTATTTAAAGTATAATTAATCTGATTTAAAACAAATATTATTTACTTTAAGTTTAAAATAACACAGAAATGTATTTTTAAACCAAACAGTAGCTGTGTTTTTAACCGACAGTAGCCATGTTTATGTGTTTGGCGAGTGATAACAAGATGATAACAGATTGATTGTTGTTTTACTGAGACCTTATCTGTAAAACATAATTTAAGAAAATGATGTGAACACTTTTTTATATAATTTTAACTATTAAGTAATCTTTAAAATTTTGGAAAATATTCTCCGTAATCTAATTTTAGGAATTTAGGAATTTACTATAGTCATCGCTCTTATTTTCTAATAATGTCGTGTATGGTCGCGCATACTTTTAAAAATGGGCACGTTTATATGCAATAAAAAAAATTAAAAATTCTTTTTAAAATCTTGTTGTTTGAAGACTGGTATTAACCTTTAACTTTTATGATTAGTAAATCTAGTTTTCACTTAATAATATCATCTAAAATGGTGAAATTAATACAGAATTTTAAAAGATTTCAA
The DNA here is from genome assembly GCA_903632075.3 of Acanthosepion pharaonis. Classification (NCBI taxonomy): domain Eukaryota; kingdom Metazoa; phylum Mollusca; class Cephalopoda; order Sepiida; family Sepiidae; genus Acanthosepion; species Acanthosepion pharaonis. The sequence goes on along the minus strand of CAHIKZ030004620.1, from coordinate 2,389,937 downwards.
ACTTAATAAATTTTACGATTCGGAGCAAATTTTCAGTAAATAGTGTTGCTAAAAAAAAAATTGATGATTTAAATTCTCCAAGGACTCCTGCTTTTAACTAATATAAAAATTAAGAGGGTGGAATTTTAATTTCTCAAAATTTCATAAAATTAAGTAAGTTGGGGTAACAGATGTAAAAACAAGATTTTCTAAAAAAAAAATAAAAAGTTAAAAAATAATTTAATTTTAAATAAATCCTGAAAATTTCATTAAAATCCGATAACTATCTAATTTGTGCAAGAATTTCCAAAACAATGCCAATTTTTTTCGTCCTATTTTGCACATCCACTACCAAGAATCGAACCTAGACAGTTAAGATATGACGCAAGCGACATACACACTAGACCAAGGGGTCTGTCACTGTGTTGCCCCTGTTTGTTTGTTTCTCTCTGTCTCTGTCTGTCTGTCTGTCTGTCTCTATCTATCTATCTATCTATCTATAACCTTATGACTCCTAATTCTGATATATATATATATATATATATATATATATATATATATATATATATATATATATATATATATATATATATATATAAAAGCTCAAACTAATATTCCATGGTTATAATTTATTACATTGGAATCGTAATCATGATCCAATTCATCAAACATAAAAAATTCGAAAAAGCTTTTTTGACTTTGTAGGTCTGATGAATTGGTTCATGATTACGATTCCAATGTAATAAATTATAACCATGGAATATTAGTGTTTGAACCTTATATATTATATTCTTGCTCGGTCTTGTACATTGAGCTCTACCTGGATTCTATTCTCTTGGATATATATATATATATATATATATATTCTGATTTATAATATATATATATATATATATATATATATATATATATATAACATTCTGATTTGTAATCATAATTTAATCATTTATCATAAAATATTTATATTCCATGAGCATCAAGAGATTAGTGTATCAAATCCACACACCTACTGGTTGACAGTATTTTTCGAGTTCAGGAGTTGAATAAATACATATTGTTATGTATGACAGATTTAGTATTGTGCAATAATAACACTTAAACAAAAAAAAGATGGATGGGATTCAAGAGGAGAGAAAAACGGGGACATAATACATAAAAGAAAGTGAGCTGCAAATATTGTAGATGCAACCTGTGGCGGATCTGTTGCGAAACAAAAAAGCTCGGCTATAGGCTACCCCCCACCCCCAGCGCCAATCCAGGCGGGTCTCCGAAGCACCTTTTCTCATCATTGAATTCTTCATCAAAATCGAAGTATTCTTTTTTAAGTGTTATTAAAATGAGATTATTTTAATGATAAAAGCATAAAGCAAATAAGACTTGATGTAACAGAGTTGTGGTTGTAGACAGCTGTAATTTCAGGGACGCATAATTGAGGAAAGAGGGCTTGGAGAAACTAATACTCACAGGACATATTGACGACAAGAAGAGCAGAAGTAATCTACCAAACGAACATGTAAATGGATGGCAGAACAGGCATGAGGAGCGATAGTAAGGGTACGAAGGATAGGAAATTGTGAAGAGCCACATCCCTCACGTGCTGAAAGAATACAATACATAAAAAAGTAGACTGAAAAAATAGGCTTGTGTGTGTGTGCGTAATACGCCTACATACAAAAATATCTATAGATTCAAGCATCCATGTTTACGCTACGACATATAACATGATCCGTAAAAGCACATAATACCGCAACACAATTTTCAGGGTCATCAATTACTTCTTGACAACGGCGTACTCAATTTTAGGTAGTGTCATTCTTTTCTCGTTGACGCTCTTATAAAAGCATCTATTAACAACTATAATATGCCCCCAAGGCCAATACCAACTTGTTCCGACACCGGGGGGTACGGCCAACACAAGAGATTTCTCACAATTCCTTGACGCTGATTAACGACCAAGTAACGCCCCAATAGTCTGACACTAAGAAAGTTGATTGAAATTTCCAGCCAGTTTACTGATCCTGATGACAACCGTGGATTCCTCAAGACCTATACCTAATCAGATAATAGAAACATGGACTAGTGGCTAAAAGAAGATTGTACTGCGCCAGTTGACTTCAAATTTTTGCCTAAAAATTTAGTCTCAAAACTCGACTTATATACGAGTATATACGGAAATGTTTTGATAAGTTATAGCCAAAAACATATTGATAAAATTTTATTGAAAAACATGCTTATTCAAAGTTGCTTTTATTGTGAAAAGAATAATTGCTTTACCCCACTCCAAATGAGAAATGCAAGATCTCTCCTCTAAAATCCCTTTTCTTTATATATATATATATATATATATATATATATATATATATATATATATATATATATATATCGCGAAACTAGGGCGTACGACGAGTATATTTTTTAGCACGGAGAACAGGATGAACTAACCGATTCCAGATTTAGTTGATTGTGTTCATCTAGCAGAGATGGGCTCCAAGCTTTTGAAACCATCGAGCCATTCATGGAATTCTTGATCCTTCATCAAACCAAAAGCATGTACAAAAATATCAATAATAATTAACCTTTATTTAAAAGTAGAAATTTCCTTTACTCTAATCCTTCATTATTGTTTCTCCATAAAAATCCTTTTAACACTAATAAGAAAAGACATTTGATAAATATTATAGATATTAATAAACACATTAAAAATAAGTTAATATAACTTTTTATTAAATTGTTTGATATTATTAATGTTTCATGTTTGATGAGCAGTAGCAAAGTCATTGATATTTGCTTGGAAATATTGGTGATTTTTAGTCGTAATTCTCCAAGATTTATTTATCGACTTTTTTGAATCCCTGGACATTTATCTATCCTCTGAATAGTTCTGACGCTACTCCAGTGGTTTATATCAAATACTTTGAAAACTACTGATTTAGCATAAATGCTCTTTGAGAAAGGCATGAATCCATACCTTTCTACTGTCATTGGTATGTTACTATGGTTAGCAATAGTGTGTGAGCACTCGGATATACCGTTGCCCCATGAATACCTTATCGCCGAGAAAGTAGAAACAGCAAAATGTTTAAAAATAAAATATTGAAAAAATCAAGCATATTTCTTCTTTCATAATATTTTCTCAATGAACATATTTTCAGAGTTTCTTTTTTATTTAGCAAATTTAGTTTATTTTAAAAATATGTAGTATGCATTGTGATCGAAATCGTTACGTATATTCTCAGCCCAGAGTCTAGCCGGGGTTATTCTAGAGTTTGCTGTTTTATAGTTGTGGTACGTTAGATTAGACTAGTTTATACCACCGGGTAGAAAATGTGCTAGTCTCGAATATACCTCCTTGGTCAGAATATACACCCTCTTTTTCCCATCTCTTGTCCTCTCCTCAATCCTCCCTATACTCTGTCTTCTCTTTCACTTTCACTCTCTGTAACCCCTGCGTACTAATGACATTCCTTCTTTGCATGGAGTGAAATGATTTAAAATAAAAAAATAAGATGTATATTATTTTATCCATAAATGATCATGTTCATGTTACGCCACACGTCCGTAGAGATTTCTTCTGTTAATTCTACAGCCATCAATTTTATTTTGATCCCTTGCTTTACACATTTGTTGGTCTAATTTCTAGATGCAGATTGATTTTAATCATTGTGATTGAAAATTAGTCATTTTGTGATTGACCAGTGTTGTTTTGCGTGAGCAGTCTACAGGCCATCATTTAATATCATTTCACTGAAAATTTGATATTCACGCTGTAGAGCCATCTGTCTTCCCAAAAGTTGTATTAATTAAACAATTTTAGTTTCTTTTTAGAAACATGGATAACTGATTACTGTTGAATAAGTTCAGATCAACCATTTAGAGCCATGACATAACATTCTAATTAAGATGGCCTAATATAGTTTAGACTATTTTATAGTATGAAGTAGAGTAACCCCAATCATACTCCTGTGGTTATTCTAGACAAGGTCAAACTATACCCAGGTATATTCTGGGAGGGTATTAATCTGGGAGGCTACACCATTGAAAAATACGCAAGGGTTTCAGTCAAAGGCTGCTTACATAAAATAGGCCAGATTTATCTAAATGAAAATAAATCCCGCCAAACGCCTAATCAAAACATTTCTGCAGATTATCAATATTTAAATAATGAACACAAATATGATTGATTTAGATGTTTCCGGAATATTCCAAAAGGTAGTGGATGTACTCGTGTACAATTTTAATCTCAAATGATTAGGCAACAATTTAGAATTTGATGCAACAATTTTCATCGTTTTGTGAGACTGAAGTCTTATGCATAGGAATTAAAAATCCTTTTTAACTTCAGGGATAAAAAATATTCACAACTTATAAAAATCTGTTATAATTCAGGTATCCCCGTTTTTCGAAAGTTTACTTTTACGAAAGACCTGCATGAGTTCAACTTAGCGATAAAGCATATACCATCAATTAGTTCAGCGATAAAGCATATACCATTAATTTATGTGCGTTCCCAGATCCAAAAAGAAAGTAATGTTATCTGAGTAAGATCAAATAAGAATACGCGACTATATTTGCCATATGTAAAATAATTGTTCTGGATTCTATCACATTAACGTTGACGAAATCAAGGGTATGATGTTTCGGCTCTTTCTTTGAACATCCGATCATCTTTCGAGACAGTGAAGGATTTTCTATTCTTCCTTGTAGGCCGAGAGTTTATATAACTTGCTGTTATCTGGTTGAATTGTAAGTGTATATGTTAAATTCAGCTGGTTTGACTACCTTGTTTATGACATCCTTTGAGGCGCGGGACTCCCAGTTTTTTTGACTTTTTGTAGGGACCTCGAGTACAATGTTTACTTTGGTCTCTCTTAGGATGAACCACATATCAACTCATCTTAGATAAAAGTTCTTCTGAACATTATATTCGATTCAAACCTCTGATATTTCATAGCATGAATCACATACTAATATAATATTCTTCACTGTCTGCCTGCCTGAATGTCAAAGGTCGAGATTCGTCGTCTGATGTGGCTGATGAACAAGCTAAAAATATGATAGCATGTTTGACTGTTTATCCTCGGTCCTTTTCCCATGAAACATTTCATTGCGGGCTGTCAAAACACAAAAAGTCATACACTTCTGCAGACAGTAAAACAATGTAAATCAAAAAAACTCAACAAAATTATTTTTGCGGTCTGGGAACGCTCGAAGTGTTTTCCCATGAAATTAATCGGCAATCACCGAAAGGTTTCATAGGAACACTCCACTTTCGCATGTCGGGGAAACATGTAACATTTTCTCTTAATTGACTTATTCAAAAAATTGAATGAAATAATAATGTAAAACGTTTTCTTTTTGTAGTTTCAAGCTGCCAGTTTACAAAACGTAGACAGCTAACTTTTTTCCGCTGATATCAAGTAGAAAGATTATATTGAATCAATTACTATATCTGCTGCTAGGAAAGTTAGTTCAATGTCTCGTGCTAGACAATTTTTCTCATTCGAATCTATTTTACGTATCTATAAGTCTACTATTCGTCCCTGCTTTGAATATTGCTGCCACATCTGGTATGGTGCTTCTGCTATATATTTAAAGATCCTTGATAAAACCCAAAGAAGAATTTGCAATGTTATTAGTCTTAACCTGGCATCTCGGCTTCAGCACCTTTCCCTCGGCCATAACGTAGCTTCCCTGTGTCTTTTCTATAAATACTTTCATGGTAATTGTTCTGATGAACTTTGCTTTATGGTACCTAGACTTTATGAATTTAAACGCAGTACTAGGTTGGCGGTAAGGTCTCATCATTTTACAGTTGAAATGGTTAGATGTAACCGTGAGTTCTATACAGTGTCTTTTCTCGCACTTCTCGCTCGTGAAAATCTCTTCCGGCTTCTTGCTTTCCAGTCAAGTTTGATCTTCAAAAATATAAATACAATGTGATTCGTTATCTTCTTAATTCCTGTTCTTTTATTGTTCTTGCTCCTTAACAGGATTTTTTCTTTTCTTATACCGGGTGTAACAGCAAAATTGTCTAAATCGTGTAACGGCATAATTATCCACCCCACAAAATCTTAAATATCTAAAAAAAACTAATTAGGTTTCTTTTTTCCAGCTCTTCAGATAAGACATTTAGCCACCGTGACATCATTTTTTGTAAAAATCACTGAAAAACCCCTTCAGTTATTCTGCTAAAAAGAGAACAAGTTAAAATCGTTTTGTGTCAGACCCACTGTCATCCTAACTGAGCAATGATGAGAGGAAAAAGATTATTCAGGCTATCAGTAATTTGTACCAACATTCATAGTCTGGCTTCCATCTTCATCACGATTCTTCTGTTAAGCTTGGAGAGTAATTATACATTCTTATTGCTCAAAGTAGAATCCAATTGTGTTATACAAACCTTGGAGAATTCCAGTAAGATATTTTTAATCATTTCTAAAATACAACGTTTATCTAACACTTGGACAATTTTACTGTTACACGATTTGGACAATTTTGCTGTTACACCGAGTATTCTTTCACACTCTGTAACCACCTGCGGCTTAGTGGCTTTATTGCCTTGCTTGGAGTGAAATGATTAAAAAAAAACTTTGAAAGCGGTGCCGGTCCGGCGCCCGATTGTCTTTTTGTGAAAGACCAACCTTTAAGTCAGGAGGCCGTGAATAAGAAGTTGCACAAAAATATTAGTTTATATAATTTTTACAGAATAGCGGTGGAAACGGGTATATAATTTTCTCCTCAACCCTACTTCCGAATTTAGGAAAAGGAGCCAGAAACTCAATCCTAAACAGGAGACAAGTGATCCTTATCATCATTATCCTCATCATCATTCGACGTCCCTATGATTGGTTGAAACTCCATTGAAAATCCCTTTCCACACTGTTCAGTCCTGCATTGATATCCCAATGTCTAACACTGAGCCCTGAGATATGGTGTCTGGAAAAGTTAATTTTTGTGAGAAGACACTTTCAGAAGGATGCTGTATGAATAAGAATGAGACGATTTCCTTGTTCACCCGGTGGCAGTGACCGGCAAACGGCAATCGCTTTTGTTTAAGCTAAAGAGAGATTGTTCTCAGTTCTTCGTAAATTGTGTTAAGCGTTGCATGGGATCTCCAACTGATGTTCTGGATTTTTCCAAGTAGATTTGTAAATGTCCCATCCATTCGTCTTTCAAGACGGGCAGATAATGTCCAAGTTTCTGATCCATACAATAGAACCGGTTCAATCAATGCTCGAAAGGTTTGGACTTTTAAGGAGGATGGAAGATGCGAACGCTGAATAAACCTCTACTCTAGTTCAAAAGACGAGGGAAGAGGTGTGAACCGGGCGATAGGTGAACTTATCTATTCGTATTATAATAGTAGGAAAAACACCACTCGATGTTCTGTGGTTGATCGTCCCCTCGCCTCACTAGGAAGTACAATATAGAGAGACCGGATATTTATGTTATAGGAAAGCGTAGTGGTTTATTTGGCTTTCGGGGCGGGGGGGGATGTCTAGACACTCAGCAAGATGAAAAACCTGTCAAAGGATGGGTGAACCTTATTGCAGGGTCAACCGCCATCTAGGACAATGGGGTAGACTGTGATCCATAGCTATCTATGCGCTAATGACTCGACGTAGCTGAGCGGAGGGTTTTGTAGACTGAAGTCAACGGCCAGGCAGAAGAGTTACCCCGATAGAATCAACTACCTCGGGTCCGTGACCAAGGCGTGCTTTCAAGTTGGAGGATATCTGCAATGGATTTAGCTGGCGAGGGACAGGCTCTGCCAGGCCTACTTACTCAAGATACGTTACACATGAATGAATATCTCTCTGGCTTGCAGCCCAGATATATGTTTGAAACTGGTCAGGTGCTCAGTTTCGCAGCGGCCCTACGACCACACCCGGTCATGGGACCGATGATAATGATGAGGATGAAACAAGAGTCACGTGTTCTCCCATATTCTCTGATTGCAAGAAAATGCAAGCAAGACATACCGCTTACGTGAATGATACTTTACTGGCCGCACTTATATATGTGGCCCCTGAGTAAATCCATATTACCACTTGGTGACATGTACTTAGTTGGTCATGCAATTCGCTACGTGTCGTGTCTACTTTCAATCATGTTGTTTATATGAGAGACGTGTCCTCTGATCATGTCAGCAATGGTTTTCTTTGATTAAGCCATGTTGATGAATATATCACATGAACAAATAAAAATGCAAAACAAAGTAGAAAAGAAAAAAATTTATTTGTTGTATAAAAATACATCGGCTTTACACATGACAAACTTTTGAGCAAAAATTCAGCATCAACAAAGTCAGTTTATGAAATTTTAGGCCTGTCTGATGTGACGTTCCAGTATTTGAGAGAATTTCTGCTATGTCACCTGAACAAGACCGGATATTGTGTAATGAATTTATAAAAAAAATAATAACCAAAATGTTTGAAAATTTCGTTTTTGTTTCTTTTACAAAGAAACAAAACTGAAATATACTTTAACAAAAATGAAATAATTTTCTTTCTTTTTACAAAGGATAAAAAATGAAAGGAAAATGGAAGACACTAACAAGTAAAGAAAGAAAACTATTTTTTTATTCTCTCATTTTTTATTAACTCCATTGAAATTTTGACTAGAACTGTAGAATGTCTTTAAATGTTTTATATTTATATCTAAATTCAAATTTTAAAAACATTATATTAAATTATCTTATACTTATTTGGTTCAACTTAATAGAACCAAATGCCAAATAAAGGAGAATACGGAATAAGAAAATTGGCGTAACACAATCTTCCAAACCAAGATGGCCTGTCTACTTTGGCTTCGACATCAAAATTTTGAAATTGTAGAATCTATATGGATATTTATCAAATTTTATTAATTATGACACAAGGCTAAACGGGATGGAAAATGAAGATAATGTTGCGCCAATCTTTTCTGTAAAAAAAGTCTACCTAACAGCCTAGAAGATCAGTACTCTTCTGCCAGCGATAAGAAAGGATGAACAGACAGCCACCAAGTACGCCTTTATTTTAAGCCAAATTCATTCGAAATCACGGCACCGCCCACTGCCCTATAAGCAGTTGAACTAGTTTTATCTGTCATGGCTGACAATGAATAAATCAGATATTTTTAACCATTATCTACAAAGGCTAAATAAAAATAAAATGACAAAGTGAATGACACAAGTGTTAAAGCTTTTTTTGTCTGGGTTTGGCATTCAATGACATTCTAGAGATAAAGATGACCGGAAGTGGAAGGAAATGAAGAGTTGGTTTCATGCCTTTCCCGAGGACATTGGAGAGAAATATAAACAGTCTCCACCACTTCAGCAGCTCCATTTCACGTGTTGATAAGTGTTACGTCAAATTTTCGCGTTCTTAGAAACGAATACGGCTGTGCTGATTGTGTAATGGCTAGAAACTCAGAACGAGAAATTAGCGAGCTGAGTTCAAATAGCGGTTGAGTTCTTTTCATTCACTTTCGGACAAATACCCTTGAGAAAGGCATGAAACTATCTAATTAAGTTATAGGTTAAATAGCAGGGAAGGTGAATTTCTCTAGCAGAGTTTGGCAACTAGTCTAGGAGAATGAAAACTTTTAATTCAAAATCATATTTAGCATTGATTATCATAGAAAAGGAACTCAACTGCGGTCGATGAGGTGGGCTCATGAAACGAATATAGTGAATTTTCATCACTACGCTTAGGTCGCTTTTTATATTTTAAATAAGCAGCTAGGGTTGGAAATACAGAACTCGCCCCCAACAAGATGTACATTTGTATCCCATAACTTAAGGATCAAACCTGCTATGGACGACGATTCTTTTTTAAATTTAACTCAGTGTTACTATTTGTTCACCGCGATAAAATTGATAAAGGTGATCATTTTAGATTGCATTTTGCTGGAGAACTGTGTTTTTGTTTTTGTTTTTTCTGACTGAATTTCTGGGATGAGGAATTATCATTATTTACACTATTTACATGCGGATTATTGTCCTCACCTTTGTTATTGTTATCACAACGTTTCGGCTGTTTTGCCCTCTGGACTTCATCAGTTGATTGTCGATTCGTGTAATCCACAGATAATTCCGAACTGAACACTTTATTTAATCTACGAGGATAGACTGTTCTCGTTCCATTTCTGATGCCTAAGGATATCTAAAGTTCTTATTTTTAGTACTATTCACTTATTGCTCGTCTTGTTTTCACTGAGTCCAAGTACACACTGCCCGGGCCAAATTCACTAATAAACGCTTTAATCCACTAGGCTATTCCCCGTAGTTTATACAAATCGTCATACATCCTGATGAAGAGGACACAACAACCGAAACGTAAATGGGGTAAATAATGTTTAATTTAGTTTTTGCTTGGGGGGGGGTAAGTGGGGGTGTTGTAATCAACACTTCTTGGACTTGTGTTTCTCTGGTCTCATTGTTTTGTGATGATCAGGGAGAATTTTAATATAGAATGAATTTAACGGATAAACGTATCAAAACATTTTGAGAGAGCTTCTTGTATGACATTCAGGATTTATCCGTCTCGCCAGACGATCAAAATATTGCCGGCAAGAAATTAGGATTTAAATTAACAAAATAAATAAATAATTACAATGGGAAAATATATATACAAATTGAGTGACACCGGTTGAATTATACTTCTAAGGAAGATTTCTCGTTCTAATCAACCAATGAATTCATTCATAAATGAAAACTATATCCAGAAATCGCTAAGTAATGAATTATATATGAATGTGTAAATAATATTTAAATGGATTTCTTTTTAATCCAACATTATTTCTTATTACTGTAAACGTTATTTTTAGTGGGGACACGTATTTGAGTTGACAGAAATGTTTTGGTTTTATTTTCTTGAATTAATAATAATAATTGACATTAATTTCACTGTTTAAGAAATTAAAGAACAGAGATGTCAACTCGGATTCGCTTCCACTTCCTTTCGTCCCACAAACTGTACAGGAGTTTGTATGGAGGCCACAGCTCTTAATAAACCCCAGGCTTTACTACTGTTGTTTCCCTAGCAAGTTTTAGGGATGAAGTTGCTAGCCCCATGCCCAACCGATTTTTTTTTTTACTTACAGTACCCGGTGTTGCCAAACAGTTCCTCATCTAAGTACTGATCTGGCTTGACATTGCTTAACTGTTATTTCAGCGTGATTAGAATGTAAGCCAAATACGTACACACACTAAAAGTAATGGTTATAACAAGAAGCTTACAATAAATATATATATATTCATATATATGCGTAATTTTTAGATAGATAGATAGATAGATAGATAGATAGATATGAACAGACTGAGATAGAGAGAGAGGGAGAGAGAGAAGAGGGAAGCAGGCGATAGAGAGGAACAAATGGCAACTGATAGATCTTTTTATGTGCATGTGAAATAATTTTTTTAATTGTCTAATAATTTTTTTTCCAGGAGTAAAGACCGCAAAAGGCGCCCAAATTAGCATTTGTGACATTGTTTGATACCAAGTCAGTCATAATAAAGACATTTGGCTGGGTTTCTCGTTTGAATTCATTCATTCAAGAGTAGTTTTCACTTTCCATAATATTAAACACGATATTTAATAAATTATCAAGGCACTTTTGTTTCAATAAATATTAATTCATAAGTTATATTCAGTTTACATATATACACACTGATACATAATTATACACAAACATACACGCGTATAAGCATACACACATCATCATCATAATCATTATTATTATTACACTCTGTTATGTGGGTACCAGATTATTGTCTGCAAGTGTCTGGGCAGGTTTGTCTAAATTTCTCACTCCTCACACTATTCTCCATCTACCGGCGTGCCAGTGACGATATATTTTACCAAGATATCTTTCAATGGATATATATATATATATATATATATATATATATATATATATATATATATATATGGTGATGTATATTTATATTAATTTTAAATAAATACATTATGATAGGGCGTATGTGTGTGATGTACGAGAGATGTCCGAAAAACAAGATATAAACATTTACCAAGCCATCATGATTAGTACGATATTTGTACGTTAGAAAAAAAAGATCAATAAATATAATAGACATAAAATGTCTATTGTTTTTTAGCAATACATGTCTAAAAGAATATTTGTGGCCCAAATATACAGAATTTAACTCGTGCATAAGTTACCAGCACAAGTATGCTAGTTTTCTATGTAGTCGCCATCAAGTTTGGGCCCACAAGCCTTGGCTATCTCCCAGTCTATAAAAAGGAAAACTCTGAATTCAAACCGTAGAGAAGACAGCGGGACTCCATTCCACTATTTTTCCCAAGAATACTTGTCAATTCATAAAAGAAGAAACTGTGGAGAGTCATGATTTTAAAAGATAATAAAAAAATGTTTAATGTATGTACCTTACTTTTCGGAAATGTCTCGTATCTCGTGATGGAAAACAGCCTATGGTCAAGGCGTATTAAAAGTATTCAACTTGATTGACGGATTTGTGCTTGATTAATACATTCATTATTAATATCAAATAATTTTTCAGATTCGTGATAAAATCTTATCATGGCCACCCGACCTCGATAAAATGTATAAATTAAATAATTGATAACGATATTTTAGTAGTTTCTGTTAATATTCCGATTAGATTAAAATTGTATTTTCGTCTGTTTTTTTTTTTTTTTTTTTTTTTTTTTGTTTCTTGTTTTTTAGGGAGGGATTGGGGCTAGAAAGTCAGTTCTTTCTATAAAATAGCTAAAATAAATATATAGACAAATAATTGAATGTTAAATATCCAGATATTGTTCGCCGGACAAACAGACTTAATAAATAAACAGTAAAAGAAATGTTGATAACAGATATTGTTTATAAATAATCGACTTCCCCTTTTACTTTATATATAAATACAAGGTCATATTGCCGCTTGGGTTTTCCTTGTTCTCCTCCTCAAGATACACGAAGAATCGAACGAGAAAGATGAACAGGATATTGAAAGACTCGTCAAAGAGACCAAGATCACCGAATCGGGATTTGATTACAAATCTGTTGTTAACGAACCCAACGTCTTTACTGAATGAGCCACAACACCCACCTTTTTGCATTCCAATTGTATATAATATAAACTCAAATAGATTCATCCAGATAGAAACGGACGCAAAAAGGTTCTTGCGTGTAAGAACGCATAAATACATTGGATTGTGGCGTGGCTCAGATGTCAGATCACTTAACACGGGATCATGAGTTCGATCTTTCGGAAAACATATGCTAACCTTTCCTGGCAACCTTTTGTGGCTGGGAAAAAGTCTTTTGATTTCCGCAAATAATGAAGAGTGTCAAAGATTAAGTTACAGATAATGCCTTTTGGCGCACCTCACGATATCAGCTAACTCTGTTATCGAATCATTGGAGGAACCCCAAATAACACATAGTTAAATAACTTAAATCGTGAAATAACAATCAAGTTAGCTATAGGTCAGAGTGATATTGATGCTGTGATTGCAAAGGTTTTGTTTCATCGAGTTACAACCATTTGTGGTTGAGGAACCGGCCTGGTCTCCGTACACAGGAATTAAATTGGCATCATAGTCACAGTTTTGCATGCAAGGAATTTGCATTTCGGCTCTTGGACCCTTGGTTGAATTATTCGTGTGCATCGGATCGAAAGGGAAGGGATCCCGATCGAACGATGTTGGGGTTGGGGTGATCGGTTCCTGAAATCGGAGCCAGTGATAGTCTGATTTTCGGCTGTCATGACGATCGCTGTCTGTCATGTTCAAATTTGTTTCTGAGTCGCTGACGCCTTTCAAAACGTTCGTGGAAGATTTAAGTTCAAGAAAACAAGGCGAAACCGAACTCGGCACGCGATCAGGTGGGTTCGACAATCTAGTTTTGGACGGGTAGTTGTCGAGGACGGCTGGACACGGTTTGACATCGTCATGTATGTCCATCTTGATTGGTTCTCTCAACGGCGTGTGTTTGGGCGGAAATGAGCAGCAGACGTCGCCGAGGGTAGTGCGGGTTGCAGCTGCAATGGGTGAGGGTCGGCTTTCGTGGTCAGATGACCATGATGAAGAATCCCTATAACCACCTTGTCTCCCTGTTAAATCTCTATTTTCCATAGGTTTACTTGAAGAGCTGGTACTACTGCAGTGTTCCCAACTGTACTCCATGCTTGGACTACCTCGGGGATGGCGACCGGGCCAACTCGTACCCAGGTTGAAACCGTCTGATGGTGGCCGATGCTGCTGAGGTGTGTTGTAGGAATCGTACGGTAGGCTTGGCAAACCTCCTGAATAAATCGTGCTGTATGTTACTTGCCTGTTACGATAAAACATCGAGTCTTGTTGTTTGCCCGGCGAGTAGACACTTCTATCAAAATGACTCTCAAACTCGCATTGTGACCGCCTTTTCGTGATTGTCCACTCTTCGACAGGGATTTTATCGCTATAGTCCAAATCAAAATTTCTGTTAAGGTTTGTGTGGCCAACACTTCGGCTAAGTGATGTGAGCGGGGTGCGGATAGGTGAATGGGTCACTTTGAAGCGAGGTTGTATGGGATAACTTCCAACCGGAAGCTGCTTACTGTCGGACATTTCCGTTTTCATTGAAGGTGATACACGACACTCATTCATTACTGTATTTTGGTTGTAGGCTGGCATGGATTCGCTAGTGGCAGGCATATAGGAGTTAGGCATGTAGGAGTCGCTGTTGTCGGTTGCCGCCTCGACCCACGATTGGAATTGCCCGGATGTAACACTACTGGCACTGTTGGCTCGTTGTGAACACGTACATTCGAATGGCGGACACGAACAAAGTACTGCTGAACCTGAAACAAAAAAAACAACAAAAGAATGCTATTAAAAAGCAGGTAAGAGAAACTGTAACTCAGTATAGATATTTTTACCACGTTTGTTATAGATTTTACAAGAATACAGATGCAATTGCTGGAATGTGTGATCCTGCTATTCAAAATTATTTCGGTCTTTATTTATTTTGCAAGCTCTCTTCAGTTAACACACATACATACGCATATATGTACTGTGTATTTTGGCAACAATTCTTCTTTGATGCATGTTTTATTAAAAATGCCTGACAAGGAATATCATGGTATTTTATTAATTTTTTCTTGTGTTCTTACATTTTAATATATATATATATTTCTTTTTGTTTTTGCCACGATCCCCATATATATATGTGTGTGTGTGTGTGTGTGTGTGTGTGTGTGTGTGTGTGTGTGTGTGTGTGTGTGTGTGTGTGTGTACAAACAAGTTTGATGAAAAAGAACTGACATGGTCTGTCTGTTTAATTTTAATTTTTATTATATTTTTTCAAACCTTATCATTTCTTGAAAGACTGATTGAATGATACTTACTTGTTTGCGAAACTCGTTGTCGTTTCGCTGTTCGTTCTGCCGATAATTGGCGACCTCTTCTTTTGCTTTGATAGGCCCGAGCCTGGAATAAATTTAGAGAAATAAGATAATCGATCCATACGAAATAAATAAATGAATACATGGTTAGAAAGAATGTAACGTTGAAAACATTAATTTAAAACAGAGCTTAATACAAAAGTAGAGCCGTAAATATTTATCTATTATGCAGTGTTACATTAGAATATGCACATACCCACTACAAAATTGTACATCTTGTTTTAACGTAAAAAAAAAAAACGAAACCTTTTTTTTAATGTTTCATCAGGTGGGGAATCACGATGCGACTGCATCGTTTAAAAAAGTTTTCGTTTTTTTTAACGTTGAAACAAGATATAGTTTTGTAGTGGGTATGTGCATGTTCTAATGTAACATTGCACAATAAATATATATATATATATGTGTGTGTGTGTGTGTGTGTGTGTGTGTTGGGAGAGAGACTTTTGTAAATATGTTCTACTAATCAAATATTACGTGTCAAAAGGGACGTGATTTTCGACAGATTCATTTTTTATTATTTCAAATTGCAGAATGAGCAAAGATTATGAGAAGAATGAAATCAGAAGTTCTTACCTGTAATCGTTTCTGCTGCTTGGAATTCTGATGCTGTCGCCTTGCTTCGGCCGAGGCTTTGACTTCTGGTCTTGGATGATCATGAACGCCTTTTGCCTGGAAATAAATAGCACCACTAACGTGTCTCCAAAAATGAGTCACAGGATAACCACAATGACCTCGGCACGAAAGCAACTCTAAATGACCAGCACATTTCGAATTCGGACAAGGTTTACCAATTTGCTTGCGGCGAGCTTTGTCACAAATGGCCGGGCGTAAATGAACTTTGTCACCAGTATCCGGAGCTGAGCAGTCCAGACTGCAAACGAGGACGCCAAGGCATGACTTTTTGAGTATGTGAACATTATGATTGTTGGTGTTGCGCATTGCCCAACCACTGGCGTGTCGTCGAGCTTCATCTAACTCGACGCTATAGACAAATCGACAGTGACCATTCGGCCATTCCTGGAAGGCATCAAAACGAGACACCTGAAAAGAAAAGAATATTACAATGAATTACCTGTTGATTTTACAAGTATCAAGGCCAATAGCCACTGACTGAACTATTGCTATTCAATATCTTAAGAGAGGCATATTTGCAAATGTGAAAGAAAGAAAGAAAGAAAGAAAGAAATATAACTTACCATAGGCAACATGGAATCGTTGATATCCCAGTGATGGACGGCTTCTTTGTTAGCATTGGCATGAGTCCCTGCTGCTACAGAAACGGCAGCGTTCGCTTGGCTACCAACGGGTCCAAGAGGCGGTTGACTGGACACCGGGTATTTGCTGTTGTCTGTTAACGTCATCTTCACTGATCCATATAAGTCACCTTCAAAGTGATCTGTCGAAAAATCGAAAGAAGAATAAAAGAAACACATGAATGAGATTTGTGTGAGATTTCACGAGATTTTGCGCATTAAACAAAAATCGTTCTTAAAACGGTAAATAACTTCAAAGATGAGAGGAGGAATACCAACCTTTGTTGTCAAGTTTTTAAAATCAACAAAAAATAATTAGCATATAATATAATTGTGTTAAAATTCTCTTGCTTTCAAAGAAATGGTTTTGTAAATCATGCCAAAAGATTTTATCACCTTAGAATATTTTGGAATTCCTAAAAAGAAAAGAAATGATTTAAATAGAAATGGAAAAATGGTTGCTTCCTCAACTTATACGAAACTGAGTCTGTCATACGCATCATTACACTTTATTCAACTTTGCATTTCATCTATTACCGTCGGCCTATGTATGAGTGTGCATGCCGCCGCCCCAGACCTTCATCCAGTCTTAGTCCTTGCATTCTTGTCTGCGATGTATCAGAGAGACTGTTCTTCCTGCCTCTCGAATTAGTGTTTGTATATTTACCAGATGGGTCTGCAATCGGCGGTTATCTGTCTGGTCAATCCTGCAGCTGGCTTCTCTAAAAGACACTGAGTGTAAAGTCTCTTCTGACATGATCTGGAGTGAAACATACTACAAATGCAACATGCTGTGAACATCACATTGTAAGTTTTCAGGAGAACAGCATTCCTGAATTGCTAAAAGTCACTAGTCTTGTTGAGATTTAAACCAAAAAAGGAGGAATGGATTGAGGCTGTTCTTCATTGACTATCTTATATCTAGCTAATCCAATTCACGACCCATTCACTCCTTATAAATTGCACATCCACCATAAGAACTCCTCCATCATCATTCAATCCTCCATATACCATAATGCCGCATACACTCAGTGGGGACCTAAAAAAACGCACCCCATGACATAAAAATTTAATAATCATAAAAATCTATATTTAAAAATCTGTAAATGATACGCGATGAAGAGGGGGGGTAAGTCACTAGTCTTGTTTATATTATGTTTTTTTTTTTTTTTATCAGTGCTTGAATATTAAACAACAATTATCGAACCACGAATATATTTATTTATCTGAAAATGTTCCAATGAAAAAATGTAAGGTGTAAGATCCTCACTGTGAACCTGAGGCCTTGCAAAAACGGTTTTCAATTGATTTATGCCAGTATTATATATATATATATATATATATATATATATATATATATATATATATATATATACTATGTGAAGCACATTTTTGCTACACAACGATGGCTTCAAAAAAAACATTTATAAACGCCAGTGTGGTTGTACAAAGAGAATTGAATCAATGAAGCTTAAATAAAATAATTTGTTTTGTTTTCCACCCACATCTTGTTTTCGCTGTAGCTACGGGCGGGTCCCGCTCTGGTGAACGCATGGCCTGAGTCAGTCATGCGTTACGTCATTTTTGTAAACGTTTGGGAGATTTTTGCAATACTTTTTCTTTCTTTTCTTTTTTTCACTCTTTTCTTTTTTTTAATTCTCTCATTTTTAACCCCTTGCTTTATGATTAATTTTCTTTCGTTATTTCCTTCCTTTTCCCACTCACTTTTTCTTTATTTCTCAGTCTGTATTTCTTTCAATTCTCTGTATTGTTTTTTTCGTTTTTGTTTTTGTTTTTTTCGCTTTTCTTTCACATCTTTATTTTCTCCATCACGTTCTCTCTTTTTCTTCTTTTTAATTTTTCCTTTATTTTTGTTTGTTTCTTTCTTTAAAGTTATTTTGCTTATTTGCTCATATGTTCTTTCTCTGCTATTGTCGTTCAAGTCGCATATCCTTTTTCTCTCTTTCTTTACTTACCTCAACATGCACATACAAACGCAAACACATATATGCCTTTTACACACACTTCTTTTTTGTTTCTTTCTTCTTTCATTTCTTTTTTTATATTTATTTATTTTTCAATTTGTCGGTTAAGTACCCGCAAAATCAGTGATAAGCGAGAAGTGGGCAGAGCGATAAGAACAAAATGACGTCAGAACGCGGTAAAAACGTACGGACCCGCCTCTTGCGGTTGACCACGTGGTCGTTACGCTCGAGTTTAAGCGATTGTTATGGTCCTAAGTCATGCCTGGTTACGCTTCACAAGTTTTTTGTTCACAAATTGCTTTCATTATAAATCTGTCTGCCTACCTCACCTGCCATTCATCGCTTCATGGACACACGCTTATCAAACAGACTAACATACAGCCTGTGTTTCAGAACTTGATTGCAATCAATTAACATTCATCATTTTACTCCCTTTCTCTCTCTATTTCTCTGCACATATACATACACACACACACACACACACACACACACACACACACACATACATATATATATATATATATATATATATATATATATATATATATCAGTCCATAGCTATCTCTCGAAGTCTGTTTAAAATCATTTCTTTTATTTACCTAACTTTTCCTGTTTATCAGTATCTATATTTCTCCATGTGTGTCTGTACAGGTATATAAATGCATATATATACATACATATATATATATATATATATATATATATATATATATATATATATATATATATATATATATATATATATATGCATATATATATATATATGTGTGTGTAGTTATTTGTTATATTTATAAGGAGGAGATTACTAAATTTCAGAAATAGTTTTTATAGATATAAACAATGTGGACATTGGAATCAATACTGCATGGTGAGTGTCAATTTCACACTTCAATGTAATCTTCAAACCATTTACAAAATATTTTATAAGCAATTCTCCTGAAAAGTGGATGTAAGACCGCTAAAGTTATAGCAGAGACAAGATAAGTGAACATTTAATTTTATTCATTTATTATTATTATTATTATTATTATGAACTAAAATGTATAAAAAGAAGCATGACAGGTTAGGAACGGCGATTCTCTGGGAACTATGCCAATCAAAAGAACAAATATCTGGATCTTTCCAGAGAAGTGGAAAAATGTGGAATATGACTGTTTGATTCGTCGTTACTTGAGCACTTGGAACAGCCCTGAAGACTTAATAAATAAATCTTAATCATACAAATCAAGAACATTAGACAAATATCTGAAGTTTTCTGAGAGAAGAGTATAATGTAAAACTTCGATGAAACCTTCAAATGCAAATGGATCTCCCAGTCCAGACCAGAAAACAGGATTTAGTCATTGTGAACAAAGAAAAAAAGAACTGCCAGATAGTAAATACCACTGTTCCAGCAAATCTCACTGTTAAAAAAACTGAAGATATTTTTTTAATCAATTCACCCCAATCAAGGCAATAATGCGATTAAATCGCAAGGGATTACTGAGAGTGAAAGAAAATTAAAAGACTTTAAAAGGAACCGGAAATCCAATCCTAAACAGGAAATAAGGGATAAACTTCTACTTCTATTCAAAAGATCGGGGAGGAAGTGTAAACCGGACTATAGGCAAACCTATCTACTCTTACTGAGGAAAAGTAAATATATAAATAGTAAATAAAATTTCAAAGTTTGGCGGAGACGTTAGAAGTAGAGAGTTGAAGTAGACTTTAGAAGGAACCAGAAGCACAATCCTAAACAAGAAACAATGGATAAACCTCTACTCCTGTTCAAATGACCGGGGAGGAGTGTGAACAGGACGATAGGCAAACCTATCTACTCCTATAGATAATAAATAAATAAATAGTAAATAAAATATCAAAGTTTATTAGAACAACTGGATATCTGAACAAGACTCGCAACTATCCAATTTATTCAAATCACCAAGAATACTGAGGAATGTACTAGACTAATGAAGGGACTTACTGTCACTTGGTCTTCAATGAAAGCCACCAATTATTACTGACGTGAGAACTCAGCAGGTACAAATAGTAATATAAAGAAAAAATTTCCGTCAAATTATCAATAATTATTATCACAAATTGTATGATTTCGGACACAAAATAAAGTAAAAACCCGGTGGTTTTTGTACAATTGAACTGCGGGACCCATGCCAGAGAGCCTTTTATTTTGTTCAGGTCCACTTTACCTCAATAAGTACCACGGAGGCACCGAAGAGGGATCAGGCGCTTGCCACGAGAACATTAACGCCCATCAATTCAAATATGAAAACCGCAATTGTATAACATTATCAGAATTTACATGAATTGAAATAGCCGTAATATGTAACATTATCGGTCCTAACCTGGCATCTCAGCTTCGATCACTTCCTCACCGTCGTAACGTAGCTTCCCTCTGCCTTTTCTATAAATATTTTCATGGCAATTGTTCTGATAAGCTTTCTTCTTTCGTACTTCGATTTTATGAATTTAAGCGCTGTACAAGATTGGAAGTGAGGTCTCGTAATTTTACTGTTGAAATTGCTAAATGTAACCGTACGTTCTATTCGAATAGTTTCTTCTCTCTCATTTTTCACTCATGAAACTTTATTCCAGCTTCTTGCTTTCCTTTCAGCTACAAAAGTTTAAATACAACTTCAATCATAGTCTCTTGACTCTTTGAATGATATTCTTTTTATTGTCCTTTCTTCCCAGTAATGCTTTCCCAGTTTCCTTCACTCTATTGTCTTCCATCATTGGTAACTCTTTGCGTCTTAGTGGCTTTATCACCTTGCTTGGGATGAAATAATTTTTAAAAACTTTAAAATTCCGACGCCAGAAATAAACTTCTCCATTAGAATTAGTTTTAATAAACCCTTAACAATAATCTAATTCGTTCAATAAACTCTCAACAATAATTTAATTCGTTGATAATACCATGTTTCTTTAAGATGTAGTCGATGATGGCTCTCCACAGATTCCTTTTCTTTATTATCCATGCCATAATATTGGAATGGTTTCTCGTTATCGTCTCCACGGGTTGGAATTTAGAAATTTTCCTTCTCTTAAATTGGTTGCCACCCAAGTCGACTTTACGTTGCTATTTAAGAAGAGATAGATTATTGCTTTCTACACCGGCATTTTCGTGAAGTTGAACATAAAAGGCGAGGCCGGAATTTGAACTCGGTTCGTCGATTCTAATTTCAGTATCGATAACCGTTATTGTATATCCAATAATAATCTTATGGTTATTACTAAATAGTAAATACAAGCAAAAACCGTAACTACTTTTTAAAGTGAATCTTCCGAGGACTTTACTACAATTCCAACCGCACTGTATGCGTTTGTGGTTGTGTAAAAAAAAAAAAGAGAGAGAGAGAAGCACAAAGATTAGAGACGGGCACGCTTCATGCACAATCTTTTTCCCTTTGCCTCAGCGGTCAGTCTAGTACTTGTAAAATCCGTAATTTCCCCGTGTTGTATACAATCAACAAGACAAAACACACGCACACACAAATCAAAACAAAAACGGTGGGCTGGTTGTCTCGTGTCGTGTGTCATCGCTGAACGACGGCCGATGAGGCTTTCAAGCAACAGTCTGACACCTCCGGTGTTCCGACCCCACGTGTCAGTAACCAATGGCGGATAACCCTTGCAACAGTAACAATCAACGCTACGGCGGGTCCTTGTTGTTACCGATGAAAAAAAAAAGGGGGAAAAAAGGTTAACTGCAAATAAATTCGACTAAAGAAAGGAAAAAATAAGGTGAAGGGAGTGGCGAACTAAAAACAGAAGAAAAGATTTTATTTTCCGATACCAGTTTCTCGTTGTACCAAGCAAGGATGGCTGAATACAAATGAAAAATTAGCAGATCAGATACGAAACAAAATATAATTTTGTAGTTGTTAATTTTTCACACGATCTAATGAAATGTTTCTCATTCTTTTTCTTTCTTTTTTTTATTATTATTATTATTTTTTATTTCACGGCACACCGAGAGTTAAACTTATGCGGCACACTTAAATTCTGATTGCAAAAAAAAAAAGAGTATACTTTTTCTGATTTATTTACTGACACAAACAAAACAATTTATTAATATTTATAAATAAAAAGATAAAATTCTTAGAAAAACTTTTAATTTTTAGCATGTGATATTTGAGCTTGATTTTTTTTTCTTTTTAGAATATATTCTTTGCAAGAATTTTCGCATAGTCAATTGAAAGGGGTTTTAATTCTGACATGTACTGTTATTGTGCTTTGAACTTCTTTCAAAAATAATTTAATTAATGACCTTTTAAAAATTGCCAAGGTATACCTACGATCCTCTGATGGCACATCAGTGTGCTGCGGCAGCATCGATTGAAAATCACTGATCTAGCGTCTTCCGCAGGAAATCAAGCGACAGCAAGTCTCATTACTTCAAAATTCTCTCAGTAAATTAAAAAGTCAGGGACTAAAAATCAGATTTTAAATTTTAAAGGTTCTATATTTTTTATCTGGTCCTCCCATCAAATGATTTTTTAAATCTATTATCCTACTGTAAACATTTGTTTTGATTCTATTTGTAAATATACGTTTGTTTTTTTTTTCTTGTTTTTTGGGGTTTTTTGTTTTTGTTTTTTTTGTTCGTTTGTGCATATTTTCTGTAATTACTTTTCCCGCATATAAAAGTTTTAAAAGGTAATGTTTTTGAAAAAACAAAAATAAATAAATAAATAACAAAAAAGGAATGTTTCTAATTTATTTTGAAAATTAATGGCAATAATGATTATAGAGAAATGATACATTTCAGCTCAATAACATTGCCATAGAAAAAAGAACAAATTTAGTCTTCTGTTTAATTCTAAGATCCAACAGAACCTCCCCCACCCATATAGAGCCGTGGATGTTGTAGTTTTACTTAGTAATGTTGTCGTCTGGATGCTTTCAATTTTTTCTCAGGTTTAATTCTTTTTGCAAGGCTTTCAAACGTTTCTGTAATTTCGAGTAAAATTGTTACCTTCATATTACGATATATTTTTGCAGATTCCAAGACAATTTGGTCGATGTTATCTTGCTATTTTCCTCTGCTTTTAATGACTGACTGAAACAATTCATGCACTCTTTGACAATTCTTCTTTTCTTTGTTTAGAATGGCTACAAATCTAAATCTCTTGTATAATTTCGATTATTAGTTTCATTTTCAAAAATCAACCAAAAAATTCACTTTTCTTTTGAACAAGTTCTAGTTCGTACAATTATTCTGCGTGGTAAATTCGGAATTACTGTTGTTGGTGGTGGCGGTGTTTGTGTTGTTGTTGTTGTTGTTGTTGTTGCTGTTGTTGTTCCTCCATCTAATTATTTGTAACATCAGTTATAAAGTTACAATGTTAATTTGAAGAAAACTAAATTCCCTAGAAAATTCGAACGCAAAATCAGTTATGGTTCAAATAATTTTAATACAGTTGTTAAATAATCTTTATTTTATATTTATAGTAAGGTTAGATTTTTAAAAAATGAAGAAAAAAACGCCCAAAATATTTATTTATATTTTTTAAGTGTAGTCAAAAATATTATTTGTATATTTTTGAGGATATCGTGAGAAAGATAACGCAATAAAAATATTGTTTTCATTACTGTCAAAAAAATTGTATAGATTTCTTTTAAACTGAAAGGAAACAAAACTACGGATTCTTGATTTTGCTTCATCGAGAACTTCGTAATATTATTGTTCTTAATCATAAATCTACTCCGAGTTTTAAAAAAAATTCAGTATCTTAAACCGTGTCAGGAATACATTTCTCGATAAGAAGAGATATTTTTAAAAGTACACTTTTTTTTAGTATCATATAAATTCCAGCTTTAGTAGTACAGTGTCTGGTGGGTAAGATATTTACGAATTTCCCTCCAGCGTCTGTGGTCAGTAAAAAAGATAAAAGCTAATTTTTTATTTATTAATTTTTTTTTTTTCCTGCTTTGAAACTTAATCCTATCCCTAAATTTCTGAGTCATGTGATCTTGGGTAGCATCAAGTTTGACTTAGTAAAATATCTCTCATACAACTTACTATTATTAATATCTGTGTTATTTATTCCTTATTTCTGTTAAAAGAACAAGTTCGACATACATTTTGGAAATAAAAATAAAAAATAAATAAATAAATAATAATATTAATAACAATAATAGCAAGAACAGCTAGAAGCCTAGTGTATTAAAGAGTTGGCTCGCGAATTTAGTGACAGCAATTATGAGTTCAATCCCTGGGCCGGGCAGTTTGCATTTAAACTCAGTGGAAACGGGGCGAGCAATAACTTAACACTACTAAATACGAACGAGATAAGTTTTCTCTGGCCATAGTGAGAGGAACGAGAACAATCTAACCCCGTAGATTAAAGAAAAGGTTCAGTTCGAAATTCCCTGCAGGTTAATCGGATCAACAAACACCTGATGAAAAGC
Organism: Acanthosepion pharaonis; assembly: GCA_903632075.3. Classification (NCBI taxonomy): domain Eukaryota; kingdom Metazoa; phylum Mollusca; class Cephalopoda; order Sepiida; family Sepiidae; genus Acanthosepion; species Acanthosepion pharaonis. The sequence continues at coordinate 2,364,900 of CAHIKZ030004620.1, read as the reverse complement.
GGAAAACACAACGACAGAAACAATGTGACAATAACAACAAAGATGAGGACAATCGTCTGCATGTAAACAACGAAGATGATGACAATAGTCCGCAGGTAAGCAACAACAATTACTAATGACCATCCCAAAAACATTGATATTTAGAAAGACGAAATATAATTTAAGTTTTCAAAACATGTGGTAAAATTTATTTCTGGAAAATAGAATGTGAGACCGGAAAGTAGAATTAACTGCAGGAAAAATAATCTCTAGCCGTGATCAATATGGGAAGAGACATTTTCTAAGAAAATCCTCTACCCCAGCCTCCACATTACATTTCATTATAGCAATGGCTCCTTAATTTTGCGCATTTAAAACGAGAGGATAGAATATTTTAAAATCTCCCCTAATTTTAATCACCTAACTTACTGTAGAATAATACATCTAAGAACAGTAATTTTATGAAAGAATCGGAAATCAGGAGACTTTCAAATTTAACATCTGACATCGCTTTCTGCAACTTTTACATTTGATTTTAACTCCTCGACTCTATTGTCTGGTACCATGTTTGGTGCCATGCCTGGTACCATGTCTGGTACCATGTTTGGCGTCATGTCAGGTACCATTTCTGGTACCATGTTTGGTACCATGTCTGGTACCATGTCTAGTGCCATGTCTGGTGCCATGTCTGTTGTCATGTCTGGTGTCATGCCTGTCTCTACTCTCTTTCCGCTTAGCAATGATACTGCTTAATTGTATCTTGAAAAGTTGTAATAACTGGCATCAATTTCGAATATATATATATTTCACATATTCGAATATTCTTGACAAAATTTTAAAAGAAAATGGCTTAATCAGAATCATAGGCCAAGTGAAGGCATTGGAACGGAGTTTACCATAAAGCACACTGACTGGTAAAAGAGAGACAAGAAGAAATGAATTTAACACTAAGGAAATTATCAGCAAGTGGTGGGGGTACCAAGTATCTTGAAATACAGGAAGCGGAAAAATCAATCAGAATAAAATGATGAGGAAGAAAAGTTACAGGACAAAAAAACAAAAAAAAAACAAAAAACAGGAAAAATATTAGAAACTAAACAGAAAATATATCATCAAAAGAATAAATAAATATCTCTCAATATCCATTTTGAAATATTCAATGCCCTTCCTAAACATGGCCAAAAAAAGAATTGAGAAAACTGAATCAAAGAACAAAGACGATAACATTGCACAAAGATTTGTACCTGAGAAATGACGTCGATAGATCGTATATGAAAAAGAAAAAGGGCGGAAGTAACTTCGTTAATATAGAAAATGAAGTCGACTCTCCTATCAAAGGTAGTTGAGAACTAAACAAGATAGAGAAATGACATAAATTATAACAGCCAAAAGTTGCAATAGAATTGAAAGGAGAAAATAAGGATCAGAAAACATAAAAACGAAAAGAGAAAAATGGAAAGAAAAACACAGAAATTTTAAGAGACAAACATTTCCGCCGACATGGATATTATTACAAATAAGATATTTGAATCGTTAATCTAAGAACTATGAGAGAACACACTCACAAAATATACTTTTTATACTAAAATTCATCCAATACAAGGTTAGCGAACTACTCAAGGTAGAGGGTTTCTGTTAAAATGGTTATTATCAATGAGGTGTGATATGGATGAAACGGGAGGTAGCAGGGAGTGAAAATATGAGGATAAGGGGGATAGATTATGATGAATCCTTGACGATAATATTGAAGGCAAGATGGTAGAAAGGAACATCGAGTAACCTACATAAAGAGCGTGTGTAAATGGATGACAGGACAAGGACTTTGGGGGGGGGAGAGAGTAAGGGGAAAAAACATTGTTTAGCTGTATCCGTCATTGTTGTGAACGTGGACCATTTTTAAAGTAGCTTGCAAAGAATTTGAAAGAATTGAAAAATCTAAGAAAAGGAGTGAAACAATCCGGGCAACAACATTACGAAAATCTGCTGGAACACTGTGATGAGTGATGGATTATCGAGAAGACTTGCTGTCACCTGATCTCAAATAAAAACAATCTAATGTGAAAACTAAACGAGTAAACAGCAACAACAATTATAAATTTAATCGGATTGTCTAATCAGGTCAGGAGATCAGATCGGGGCACGGGAAAGAAAATTGATCAAATTGTAGATGTCGTCATTTCAGCAGAGAGTAAAATTAAAAAAGAGTAAAAATCTGTCTAAATATCTGGATGAAATGAAAACTAGTATGAACATCACCGATTACAAAGATAGGACCTGTAATAATTTTATGGGACCTTACAATGCACACAAACAGAACAATCAAAGCTAATCGCCCAGACATCGTAATTAAAGACCACAAAAACAAAATAACGACGAAGTTTTAGAAAATAAGGAAACAAAAAGGAAACTTATACTTAACATCAAAAAGAGAGCTGAAAATTCTAGGGAACATAATGAGAAAAGAGGGCTTGGAAAATCTGATACTCACAGTACAGATTGAAGGCAAGAGTGCCTCTTGAGGAAATGAACGCATAACATAGTGAGATGAGTAAATGGATGTCGGAACAAGGTTTAGAAGAAATAACAAAAAGAGAAAATTTACTAAGAGCTACAAAAGACAGGAAATTGTGGAGAGCCATGATCGTCTACGTCCTGAAGGGACACAGCACATAAAGAAGAAGAAAGTTAAATATTCCGTTCAGTACCACATATTTACTTGTCAATTGCTTGACCTTAACCAGTTATGGATGCCCCTTGATACAGTGTGCATCTCTGTTCATGAACGAGAGCAGTGGGTTAGCATATCGCTCAAATTTAACTGTTGATGCCTGATATATCCCTTATCAGATTGGATGACATGATAGGTATATTAGGCTTCATATATTTGTACCCCAGCGTCACTTTGTTGACGTTTTCCTCTCTTATACAGTAATAATAATGAATACAGTTTTGAAACTATTAAGAAAATGAGCAAATACAAAAACCTCGAGATAGAAATCAGTGGAATGTGACATTTCAAGACAACATTATCTGCTGATATAAAAAAAAAATTGTTGTCTCTGGTTGAAACTTGGGAGCAACTGAACAAAACAAAGGAATAATAATAATAATAACAACAACAACAACAGCAACAATAATAATAATAATAATCTATGCAAAATGTGTGTGATTTCAGTTTGTTTGGGTTTTTTTTAATCATCAGTGGAAAATATCATGAAACCATTTCTGACCTTAAGTCTCTGGTTGGGACCCGGAAGGAAATGTGTATAGAACAGAAATCAAAGGAAATAAATCTAAAAAATGTAGCACATGAGAAAATCAACAATTCCAGTTGTAGTTGGAGCCCTCGGATTGATTGGAAAAGATTCCAATAGACTCATTGAAGGGATTCCTGGAAGCCCATGCCTTAAAGAAATGCAAAAAGTTGTTCTCACGAGTACAACCCACACCTTATGAAGGGCTTTATCTATGTAAAATATATGTGTGTGTGTGTGTGTGTGTGTGTGTGTGTGTGTGTGTGTGTGTGTGTGTGTGTGTGTGTGTTTTCTTTTAAATTGTTCAGTGGAAAATGTCATGCTGCCATTTCTGACCTTAAGTCTCTGGTCGGTGACCGGAAAGAAATGAACATACACCAGAAATCAAAGGAAATAATAATAATAATAATAATAATAATAATAATAATAATAATAATAATAATAATAATTAATAGGAACAGAATGGATCAAACACTTTTAAAACCCTTTCTTTCTCCCTTTTCTTATTTTTTTCTTTGATAAAGCGACGTTTTGTAAACAAAAGTAACAGGTCTTACTCTCTAAGCATCCTTACTACCACTACTACTACTACTACTACTACAATCCACTTAATCTTGTTCAGTCAGTCAACAGATAGATTTCCGTGTTAGCTTTAAAAACCCCGGCGACAATATTGCTATGCGCCACGCCCTGTCTTTAAGAAGCCCGGAACTGACCTATCTTCATTCAAGTCAAGCGTTGGGAAGAATAAACACGCAATCATTTTAAATATAAAATAGTAAAGAATCTAGACAACCAATCAAAAAAGTTTTCAGTCACAATATACGGGTAGATCGGTGTCAATGCATTTGCTGTAGTGTAATCATATACGGATGGTGGCGTGTCAGAATAATGGACTTTGATAAAAATAACTCTCACCACTCGTCATATAAGTAAACAAAATCACGTGTCTTATTACGAGCAATATTTTTTTAAACTGCACTTCATTGTGATTGCTAATAAAATGGGTGCAAAAAAAAAATACGTAAAAAAAATGGTGGAGACCCACCTTTTTTTTTTACGTATTTTTTTTTTGTATAGAAAGAGAGAGCAAGAAAAGGAGAGAGAGAACGCTGGTAATTATTGCACACAACTAAGAATAAATCAAAATGTGGATTTTTAAATGATTATTTTATGGATTGGTTTGTATTTTGAATTATATATGTCGTACTTTATAAATTCCAGAAGATTCGATCCCTAATAATACCCAGAGACTCAGTTACAACAATTAATCTATTTATTGACAAGAAATGTTAATGTAATTATCGGATGTATCCATTAAAACATTTCTATAAAATACATGAACATGAAATATTTATCGGTTACGCAACCTGATCTCCCTAACTTAGTAATAACCTATTTCGTTTTTATAGCAAAGGCGGCATTGCTCAACGTCAATAAGCGTGTTACGATTATAACGGAGTATCTCATACGATTATAACGGAGTATCTCATACGATTATAACGGAGTATCTCATACGATTATAACGGAGTATCTCATAGATATCAGGTTGCTAATATATTGCTATTTATTTATTGTTTCTTGTTCATTGTGGTAGTATTTTAAAAAAATGAATTATATCTTTCCTTGAGACAATTGAATAGTGTAGATAATCCTAGATTACACGTGCAGAAAATATAATCACTGCAATGGCAAAATGACCGTCATTTTGGGAGAGTTCGGATACAATAGTTAATAAAATTATCCGAATAATCAATAAAAATTTTAAAATTTTATTTTTTTTAAATGAACTATTGAACTAATCTGAATTCTTTTTATAGCTTTTTATTCATTTCTTTATTAGAAATTCGATCGCAACGATTTTGCTCCGTAATTGCATCACAACGGACTAAAATAAAAAGAAATCGTCAACAAGTTAAGATATAATATTGCTCCCTAAAGATAAAAAAACAACGAAGTGACTTACCAGGTTAGAGGGAGAAAGCAGAGAAATTCACGCTAGGATGGTGGTCAGATCGTTGCGTTGTATGGTGGTTGCTGGCGAAGATCGAATCGGCCCTGTCAACGGGGTCTTCTTTTTCTTCAAGTTACGGGGACAAATTTGTTGCCCTGAGATGGGGGTCGGTTGGTTAAAAACCGGGGCTTTGACGGGCGCCCGCTACCGAGCTTTATATACTAAGGGAAGAATGTGCTGGGCTAAGCACACCATCCAATGAGCCGTCACTATCAGGTTTGATATGATGCGGGAAGTTGGCCCCCTTCCTCCGTTTTCTTCATTTCTACGGCCTGCCTCTCCCCCAACAATGTCTTCGGCGATCAAGGTGTTTCCGAACGGGACACCTGCATGTTCCAAAATTATTTCAACCCTCGGCTAATGGCAGCGGTACAGCGGGTAAGGGGGGTCGCAATTTTACTTGATTTTCATTTTGTTTTTGTTTAAATTTTTATCATATATTTATTTATTTTGCTGCCATTCTTTCTTCTTTGATAAGTTTTTTTTTTTCGTTAATTTCTTTTATTTTTCCAAATTTAAGCTAACTCACACAAAGACACATAATATATATATATATATATATATATATATATATATATATATATATATATATATATATATATTATTATTATTCTTATATTTGACAATCTGAAGTCATGTTTATTTACGATATATGCACGTGTATGAGGCTGCATCAATAAGTCCGTAGACTCATACAGTCTTTAGATGATTTTCATTCGACATTTTTACTTCATAATATCTGATCGATATGATTATTTACCACTGAATTAAGTGCCTTGACAAAGAAGGAGATTATGCTAAAAATGAATATTTATTGTACAAATATAAATGCTCTTTTCATTATTCGGCTGCGAAATTATTGATGTACCTGGATATGCACGTTTCAATATGGGTGTGGAGGTTTCCGTTTAAGTGTGTGTGTGTGGAGGGTAATTTTTTTTGCGTTCATGTTTGTTGATTTTAGATTATTTCCTTTTTTCTTCTGATACCTGTTTGTATCTTCCATCCGTTTTCCTGATCTCTTTTCTTCATTCTTTTTCTTCTTTCTTTCTTTTCTTCTTTCTTTCTTTTCTTCTTTCTTTCTTTTCTTCCTTATAGTTCTCATTCTTTACCTATTTTCTTAAGAATTCTACCTTCTTTCTTTCTTTTTCGTTTGATTTTTCCTTTACCCTTTTCATATTTTTCTCTCTTACTTTCCCTCTCTCTCTCTCTCTCTCTCTCTCTCTCTCTCTTTTTGTCTTTTTTCTTTCATTTTATGTATATTCCTCGCATAATACCCTCTTTCTTTTCTTATGCATTTTACCCATAACGTATATTTCTGTTTTTCGTTTCTTTCTTTTTTTTTTCTCTCTACCTTTAATATCTTTTTTCTCCTGTTTTTTTCTTCTCATTTATTCTTTTCTTCAGTATATTTCTTTCTGTCTTTCTTTTTTTTTTTCCTTATATATATATATATATATATATATATATATATATATATATATATATATATATATTAATATCTTTTCTCCTCACTAGATTTTTTTTTTTTTTTTCAAAATAATTTTGCTTTTTTTTCATTCTTTCTTTCTTGAAATATCTCTATTTCCATCTTTTATCCTTAAGCAGTTTTGTTTTTTAAATACTTTTCTTCCTTTAAATTTATTTTGTTTTCTTTCTTCCTTAAAGAATTTCTTCCATCTTCCATCTACAGACTCTTCCTCTCTTTTTCTGGGATCGTTCTTGATTTTAGCATTTTCCTTCATTTAATATCCAACCCCGTCCTTTCTTTCATTTCATTTTTTTTTTTTTAGTTTTTTCATTCATTCAACTTTTCTTTGATTACATCTTGATATTTACAAAGCTTAAGTACTTAAGTACTGCACAAAATGTAGTAATATTTTGTTACACCAATTTCCAAAACTATGAGCTGCATTTATTTATTCATTCATTCATTTTATATATGTACAAAATCAACGACCTTTTGGCACTGCTCAGACAATTTTGCACTCATTTAATATTTGTCATTTGTTCATCATTCTTTTTTTATTATTCTTCAACTTTCTTTTTCTTTATTTCATTCATGCTTTTTCCTTTGCTCTACAATCTTTCTTTTTTTTTCTTTTTATCCTATCCATTTCATTCTTATTTTCCTTTTTCTTATCATCTTTCGATAGATTTCTTTCCTTTTCATTTTTCGTTAAATCATTTCTTTTCTTCGCATTTGCGACACTTAATTTTTTCTTTATTTTTTAATTATTTATTTCTTCGTTTTTAATCTTTTTTTTAAATTCGGCCTTACACAACTTCATTCTTGTGTTCTTCCTGTTTTTTTTTTCTGTCTTTCATTCATTATAGGCATTTAGTATCATCTTTCGACTTCTTTTTCTTTCCTATCATTTTTTCATTTGTTTTTCTCTTTCATCGAACTTTTTTTCTTTTCTTCGTTTCTCTTTAAAATTTCGTTTTCTCATTCTTGTTCCGGAATTTAATTCTCTCCCCTAAGACATTAATTTTTTTACTTGACATTTTATTTATTTTCTCTTATTTTCTTGTTTCTCTTTCTCTGTTTATTTGATACTCTTTCATTATTAAAGCCCCTTTTTCATTTCTTTCCTTCATTTTTTTTTTCTCGCGTTATGATTGTTTTATTTCTTTCTTCTTTCTCATTCATTTTTGTTTATATTTCTTTTTTTCCTTCCATTATTATTTTTCAATATTTCTGTGTCCGTTCTTTTTCCACTCTTTTCTTTATGAATTTCTTTCATTTTACATTCAGTCTTATTAACTTTTCTTTCACTTTTTTCTTCGATTTTTAAAATATCTTAATTACCTCCCCATCTTCATTCTTTCATGTTTTCATCAAAATATTCCCTCTTTCCTCACACCACCACTTCTTGTATCTTTCAATTCTTTCTTTCTTTCTCTTTCTGTCTTTCTTTCTTTATTTTTCTTTCTTTCTTTTATTTTATTACTTCAACATATCATTTTTTTTCTTTTCTATCCACCCCCCCCCCCCCATCCCCCGTTTTCGTTTTCGCTTTTCTTTGGCGTTCTACTCTTTCTAATCTCTCCTTCTACCCGGACCCGGTCTCTGTTACCTCCACCTCTCATAACCGACCCTTCGCCCTTCGCCCATCTTCCACGTGCCACTCTCCCACTTCCACCCTCAACCTTTGTTGCGCACAGATCGTTTGCGTTTGGCATATAAGTGGACAAATTACAACCATTCCTTATCGTCCCTCTCCGCCCTTTTCTTCGCCGCCGCCGCCGTCATCTCTTTATCACTAACGGGTCCTTCCCTCCCTGAAACTTGGGCTGGGTGCAACCAAGGAAGCGGGTAGAGGTGGGGAAGAATCGAGGGGTATGGGTTAGGGCATGAAGCCCGTAACTATGAGAGGAAAGAAAAAGAAAAAGAAAAAAAATCTTGTAAAAAAAAATATAAATTGTATCGAGAGAGAAAGAGAGAGAGAGAGAGAGAGGATTTGAATGGACGAATCCAAAATGAAAAAGAAAGGTATTTACGCACGATAATCGCTTAAAATAATGAATGAAATTTCATCCGAAAGGTGTCCGTTTAGATTTTTCTAAGACAGACTCAGAACGAAAAAGAAGAAAAGAACTGTAGTAAAGGGAAGAGAAAAGTAGATGCATAAAAGAAGAAGAAAAAAAGAAAGACAAACGGAAGATGGGGTATCGAAACGTACCTGTGTAATTTTTTCAAAGAGGGTAGTAGTACACTACTTCTAATGTTTAGTTTAGTGTTTACTACTTCTACTGCTACTACTACGACGGCGACGATCAGTCAGGGTCCCCGTTACATGCACATGTGCGGATACAAACACAACACAACGCCCCTATTGGGTGGGACCTTACAAGGTTGGCATACGCACCCCTTGGGCCCCACCCAACCCGGCCCCATTCATCGCTAACCCATCACCAAAAAAAAAAAAAAATCAAATAAATTTTAAAAAGAAAGAGAAATAGGGAACAAATTCTACCCGTATTGCCTCTTGCACAACCCGCATGGAAATTCAACAAACTTACTACTCATTCAAGTAACTTTCTTTTTATTTCATTTTCTAACAACATCATACTTTTCTTTGAAAACTTTTCTCGCCACGAAAAAATAAAATCGTTTTTACTTTTTATTTCTTCTTCTTCTTCATCCTTTTCTTTCTCGTCTTCTTCTTCCACTTTCAGTTTTGTCTTTTTCATTTTCTTTCTTCGTCTCCTTCATTTTCTTTCTTCGTCTTCTTCTTCATTGCCGTTATTATCAATAATTATTCTTGCAATTATTATTTCTCTTTTTCTTATTATTAGACGAAGCAAAAAAAAAGTAGGTTCAGTCCGTAGCTATATTAAGTAGTAGTGGTCGTGTGATAGTGTTGTTAGTCGACTATTCATTCGCCAAAGCTCCACGGTCGCATGCGTATGTTTGGGTGCCCCTCGTTACAGAAGAAAAGAAGAACCATTTGACAAATCTCCATAGAAATAAGCAGATATGTTTTTGTCTTTTTAATTTTCACTTTTCGGATATGGCGAGTTGATTTTATTATTTTTTCTTGACAAACGAGCGAGGTCAGCGTCCGCACTGAACAAATAAGGTTTTCATTTTCGTCGTCCCATTATTATGCATGAACTCTTCTCTTTTTTTATTGCCAATATTATAATTATTGGCCAAAATTCAAAAGCCTATGGTTCCAAAACGGTAAATGCTGTTGCTGGAAAAGGGAAAACTTTTAACAAAAGATAAACGCAAAACGCTTAGGAAGTGAAACACACTTTTTTCAATGATTTTTTATCGAATTTCAAAACTCAAAAGTATTGCTTTTTATCGATTTAATTTTTATCTGTTTTAATTGCTTTCATCTATGATTATTAAGCGGAATGTGACACACGGCGTCTTTTTTAAAGTGGGAACGGGGAACCCCCACACAAACTTGCGGGAAAAAAGGCAAAACTTGTCTAATATCCTCGACTTTGCTAGCAAGTCACAGGCCTTATTAGGAGATCGCCCTTTTATTGAACTGGGAAGGTTCAGCCTGAAAAGACGGGTCCCCTGGAACTAGACATTATATCTTGAGGGCAATAGGAAAAATCTGCTTAAATGTAATTTATTTTATTTATTTATTTAATTTTGCTTTGGGGCCTCTTGGATTCAGTCGCCACGTTCGTTAACAAATCGATTTAATCATCGCGTATAATTTTATTTATTTGCTTTTTTAATCTTTAATCGACAAAATAATTTTCTTCCAGACAATAAAGTTTCAAATCAAATCCTGATTTTTAAAAAAAGAAAAGGTTATTTTTCGTTATTCCGTAAAGTGAAAGAAGTAACACAAACAAACGAGTTGAATAGAAATCGACTTAAAAATTGTTTATCGATGTTTAAAGCTACAGAGAAACCAGTGGTAATTTTTTTTTTTTTTTTCTGTCTTTCCAAAAGATTCTTTTATGTCACTTGATCCGTAAATAACAGTGTTTGTTAGTTGTGTTGCATGATAATGACAAACTCCATCTGACAGAGATCACTGAAAACGAAGCTGAAGCACTTAGGATATGAAGTACTAGATCGTCATCCATACACAGAAGGACGGATCCAAGATTCTGAACAAGGTTGAATGTAGGCATTTACTTGACTCCCACAAGGTCAAGATGTGACACAAGGTCGATTAACGTGGGAAACCCGAGTGTTTCCACTCAAAGGCAACTGGTCAAAATTGGTCATAGCATGTCCAAGCTGGTCAGAGCTTAGTCAAAGCTGGTCATGACTTGTCCTAGCAAGCTAGTCGAAGCCTTGATCGAATCTCAGCCAAAGGCCAAGAAACGATCCAATAATTGTCAAAACCCCCAGCATAACGCCAGGTAAGTATAGTAACAAGGTTGAATGTAAAATGAAAATTTCCCGCATGCATTTAAATTATAGCATTTTAGCACTATAAGATACTACTACTACTAGTAATAATAATAATAATAATCAAAGAAATTTATTACAGACCCTGTAGATAAAATAATATAAACAATCAGACAGAATACACTATCTCTTATGATTATTTTATTCTCGCTCCTTAATAATGTTTCTCTTTTTTCTTATTCACTCAGTAACCCCTTGTGTCTTAGTGGCTTTGCTGCCTTACATGGGGTGAAATGATTAAAATTAAAGACTGAATATATTAGATGAAAAACAAATTAATAATTTTGTTTTTGTTTTGAAATGAATTTAAGATTACTTGGAATTATTTGTGATATATATATATATATATATATATATATATATATATATATATATATATATATATATATATATAGAGGTTGGTTAATAAAACAATGACAAAGGAAAGGATACCAATATAATTAGTACGATAAACATTTATTAAATATTAACCATATGACAGAAATAAAGCACGGAGAGAAAGGTTTTATATTCGGAATTTTCGGACACGCCTGTGTTCTTCATCATCGACCCGAGGAAAAAACAGAGAAATGGGAATTACTAACCGCCAGATGATTTTGTAGACGGTGCATTTTCCAGTGGAAATCGTATTATTAGCAAAAACCAGATCTATGCGAAACTTTTTATAAAAATGAACTTAAATTTAAAATTTTGATCGGTGTAAAAGTGTTAGGCAGTTCTATTGTTACTAGTGTGTGTCGTGGTGGAAATTGAGATTGTAAAAATCGATGAAGGTTGGGGAGGGGAGAAGACGTCTCGGGTGTAGCAAGTTGTAGCAAAAATTGGCAGACCACGTGGTTGAGTGTTGAATGACGGGACTATGATTAGAATATGATGTGATGAAAAGGAAGAAAGAGAAAGGCAAAAAAGAAAAGAAAAAAACAGAATGTGGGGAAGGAGTATATAATAATAAAATATTCCGAGCAAGACCCCGAGACCCTCCACCTGACCCTTAGATCTGTAGTTGACGCATTTGAAATTGAAAGCCTGACCGAATGTAACTTTTAGTTAGCCCGTCACTTAAATCAGTTCGCAGTTCGAACTTTAGTGTCACCCCATTTTTGTGGCCCTGTGCCAGACTTTTTGAATTGTCAACCTCATGTACAGGATTTAATAAATAGTTTCATTAAAACTCGTCGAAAAAGGACCATAAACTCGAACGGATAGTATTTTGATTAAAAAAACTCGAAATTATGTTTTAAAATGTTGTTGTATTTTAGCTTTTCTATTCATTATCTTGAAAAAAAATTTTTTTTATATATATAGAAACCACCGTTACTCACAATAACATAAGGGGAAAAAACCCTTTGAAATATTTATTTAAAATCTTACATCATTTAAGTCCTTATTAATTCATGAAAATGACTCGTCGAATAGCGTGACCAAAGATTTTTCAACAATTCAAGGTTTCACCTTTCTGATATTGCGAGACAATGTAACAAAGCCCGTCTTATAAACCAAATTGCAAGTGTTCGATTTTTGCTTTCTACCGTGGCCTTGTGCCAGGCTAAGCTAACTTTAGTAAATAGACATATTCACTGAACCTAATATAAACCGACTCATTTTATCGAGCTACGTGTGAATTGAATGATTTTTTCAAACATTTACAGTCAAATCTAAAAGGATGAAAAATGCTCTCAAAATGAATCACTTTAGTGTCTCAGCCTCATCGTTAATGATTCGTGGTGAATGTCATTTATGTCATTTGGTTTCAGATACGGAAAACTTTAGTTTCATAACAATCCCAGTCCTTATGCTTTAGGAGCGATTCCCTTCACCTGACCATTCACTCGTAACTCTCATCTTTTCAAACATTTCGAATGTTTCGTCCGTAATAAAAGTAAGCTGTTATTTTAACATTCAAAAATTTCCCAGCCTCAAGTACAGAATTTAATAAAGATGATATATTTTCATTACAAATTCGTCGGAAACATAGGTGTACGGAAGGAAAATTTAAGCGTGCTGGGTGAAGGAATTGGCCCTGAAAATACGCAGTTTCAGCCCTGAAAACAAAAAATTCACTTCCACTCAACCACACCACCATCGCCGCCACCACCTCCGTACGCATGTGATTGGAAAAGAGTTATGAATTCGCATGGATCTTATTTGGATTTTAAAAAAAAATAAGGTAGAAATTATATTTAAAATGTTGTATTCCAATTTTCTATTCTTTATCTTAAGAAAACAGAAATCTTCTACAAATCGAAATCAACGTTACTCTGAAGAAATCAAGAATTAACAGCAAAATTTATAAAATATTTATTCTATGAAATTGATCCCTTCAAAAGTTCGCCACAGAAAAAAGGATGATGTTGAAAAAATGCCCAAAGCCTAATAAGAATAAAATTTTATCGTAATAAGAATTTTAGAGTCATTAAAACATAAAATAATTTTTTGATGTAAAAATTGTTTGTTTTTTATTCTTTATATAACCCTGGAAATTTTTATTACTTTTTTTTGTTTTTGGCGTCAAAACGAAATATTGAATTTGTACGGGAAAGGTGTTCGCTAATTTTTTTTTTTTTTTTTTTTTATTGTTTTGTTTGGGGTTTTTTTTTTCGATGAAAAATACATTGATTTAGAAATTCTTGCAAAAATCACATACCTTTCGGATTGTAATGAAACTTTCAGGATTTATTTACAAATGAATGAAATTATTCTTCAAATGTTTCTTTTTTAGGAAATCTTAGGAAAATATTTTTTTAATCTATTAGCAACAACTTATTTAATTTTTATAAAATTTTAGGTATTTTTTCCCAAGAAAACATTTTGCAATACAAAAAATATTGCAAAATGTTTCCTTGGAAAATTTAAAGTATCAAAATTTTTTGGTCACGCGGAACCTTTAATTGCTAAAAATCAACGTTGAATCGTAAAATAGAAAAATGTAATAAAATTTCTTATTTGAAAAGTAAGATTGATTTTACGAATAAAATATATTTTAGACACGACTGCCTTAAGAAAAAAATCACTGAATAATGAATTTTTAAAAGAATGGCATTCATTATTTTTTTTTTATTAGGATAAATTATAGAATTCTAAAACTTTTTAGGTTCGTTATTAATTAAATTAAAATTATATTTACTTATTATAAATGGAAAATCTCACTACAATTCAACGACCCCCAGTAATTATTTTTAAATTTGAATTTTGTGTGTTTGTATAAACGTGTCGATTCTTGTAAATACGAACCAAAATACTAAAAATCAATAAGAAAATCGATGGTTTAAAATATTTCCTAATGACTAATTTTCTTTGTTAATTTTTTTCAAGATTACCGAGTATTTAAAAAGTGTTCACGGAGTATTTATCAAGTAATTTCTGTCAGTTCTGCCCCCTTACTTAAATTTCCCAGATATCAGGTTGTCACTAAATCACACATGTCAGAAATACACCCACCTCCATGTTAATAAATGCTTTTCTTTTATATTTTAAGCTAAAAGTCAGATTTGTTTCACTTCAGTTAATTAAACTTTAAACCAGCTTATTTTCCTCAAATAATGTTTCAAAAAAGTATATATTATTTCTAAACATTTTTTAAAAGAATTTTTTCTTGATAAATCTACCAATATGTCGAATATATATATTTATAGATGTTCCTAATTCTAAATTCAGTTTGAAATACGACAAAGTATTTTGCACATTCGGAAAACAAAATCTATTGTCGTGGAATTAAGATTAAAAATAAAATTTTTAAGAAAAATCTTTCATTTTTTTA